>VOMN01095186.1:0-17143 GCA_014899125.1 Orchestia grillus
CCATTTCCAAGGAAAGTAATCCCTGGTTATGTGAAATACCTTCCCTGAGCCGGGATTCGAACCCTGAACGTCCCGGCTGCGAGGTAATCACGCTAACCAGTACGCCCTGGAGCCCACGTATTCAATGTATAAAATGCAATAGTTATAGACTCTACAATGAAATCAATATATACAGCTTATTAGTGTAATTCGAAGAAATATATATTACTTGAAATGTTTTTTATAAAGGGTGGTTAAATTGTAAGGGCCGATTTTGAATGTGNTTGAAAATCAACATCGGCCCTTCAAATTTAACCACCCTATACTTACATAATTTCAATTTCGCATGACAGTAATATCCGAAGTGGTTTGTATGAAAGAAAAGAAAAATAGTTTATTCCAAAGTGACAAGATAGTTTCAACATTTCAGTGAGCATAATGAAAACAAGAAACTAAAAACTGTATATAACAATACTTGCACTAAGATTACTCGTATATATTTAGGGAAAAAAGATTATCTTCATAACAACTTGAACAATAACGATTATTATCTTTTGTAACATTCATTTGAAAATAATAATAAAAAAACTGAGATAGCAAACATATATTGCATTGTGAAAATAATTGAAAATTGAAACTCTGCTTACATTGTAAAATTAAAGAACTTTTTTTATTAAATTTGAATAATGATCGTAAATAAATGAATATCGCGCTAAAACCCCACTTATTAGTTTTGAGAACTGAGAGAGAGAAGGAGCTTGTTCTGCAACGCTATGCTGCGAGTGGAATAACTGGTAATATTCTGGGATCATAGTTATCTTGAAATTTTCACCCAAAAAATGTCCTGAAATTGCAATCTGAGCATAATGGTTCTTCTCAGTTCCCAGAAACATTTCTATGCAGGGTTTGCATCTTCTTAGCAGTTGCAAAAAACATGAATATTTGTTACATTGTTGACCGTTTTAACTCTAATTTTATTGAGTCGGAGTCGAATATTTTTCAATTCCAGGAGTCGGAGTCGTCATTTTTGGAATCGTAGGAGTCGGACCTTGTACCTTCCAACTCCGCAACCCTGGTCACTAGTTATTATAGTATTTGATCATTATTGGAAAAAATATTTAGTGTTTCATGAGCAATCCTTCGGCTTTATTGAAATTTGTATGGTTATAGTGGAATTGATTTAAAAAATCAAAACAGTGCACCACTTTCCCTAAAATAAAAACATGCATTTTATACAAAACTAGAAGCTTTCGACGAGGAATACGCTACTGTAATTTCCATATCCAGAAGAAAAAGAATTTGATGAGCACACAGTAGTGCTGCTTCATCATATAATCAAAACTCGGTCTACCTTCATCATGAAACGCAAAACGTGTAAGACTGCATCGGGAGTAGTAAATTAAGGCAGTCAGCAACGGGTTCTCATTCTCCTTTTATAGTTGTTACCGCAACACTTCAGTTAAAATAAACAATAATGCACAGCAAAATTTAAAGTTCGTCTTACACGTTACCACCAGAGTTTCTCCTCAGCGTGTCTGTTTGGACCGATAAAATATTAAATAGTAATAAATAATAAAACGAAACCAGAAATACTGGAGCGTATTTGACAATTTTAAAATTTTAGAATACTCTCCAGGTCATGGATTTGTACTTTCTAATCTTGATGGCTCTCAACTAATCACTTCTACTACCGACACTGCCCTCGAAAAACAATACGTAAATTTGCTATTTTGTAAAACAGCTAACCTAACTGGAGGTGTTGAAAACAGACCCAACAGTTGACAATGGACCTATTCAAAACAAAAGCAAGGTTGGAAGGTCAAAAAAAAACAGAAAAACCGCAATCACACGTTAGAAATGAACTAAGCGAGACACTAAATCTAATATCACAGTCTGGAAGAGAGATAATTAAGTCTATGTTCAAGAGGGCCGCATGACACCCGGGCGCTGCAGCAGCGGGACACTCACCAGCGAGATCGTCACGGCACCGACAGCTATATTTCATAACCAACGAAGAGGTAATGGTGTCTCAAATTCACTTATACAACAAATTATATACTATAAGAGATCTGCTAATTAAATGATGGTCTGGTTCGTTATTTTATCGTTCATATTCGGTTATATATTCTACTATCACACTAAACGAAAAAATAACCTATTTTCTAAGCACGTAAAGCATCAGTAATGTAATGTCGGATAACATCGTAAACGTTACTCAATCCGCACAGTTGTCTCTACAGCCTCCAATAAATATGGGCTTCATTCAGTAGTTCCATTCACAAAAGCACGGCCACTGTAAATTATGAACTGGAGATGTTACAAACTAAGAGTTGCATTTTTTTCGATAACCAAAAAAAGGGCTGGCATTAGTGGTAAATATTTAACAACATGCGCAAGAAACGCATTGATGAGTGCTTAATCATTTATAATCAAACAGTAGCTGCGTACTAATTTTACGTAATCTTAATAGATGCGGTGTAAATTCCGATTGGAAAGTAATTTTATAAATAAATTATAAAACACAAAAGAATAAACATCAGCAAGAGCACCGCAAATAATTTTCGTGGCTACAGAACACAACGCGGGAATTAGAGCTACCTTCTCTGCTGCACTTGTCTAGTTGTAGTTGTAGTAGTAGTGAAAGCAGCGCTTCAGAAACTCAGTCTATCTCGCACCGAAAGAGTAGGGACCATTTAGTATGGACTTAGGAGAACGGGGATTCTATGCACAGGGTGTGTTCCCACACAAGATCCCCTGCGCATAGAAACAGCAAGTTAAGAAGGAAGAGCAAGAAAAGACAAATAAGAAATAGCGAAGAAGGAATGAAAACGGAAGGAAGCAAAGTGGGCACGAAAGACAGAAGTCCCGAAGGCCTATCTAAAGCTGAGGTACCCTAGCAGTACTCCCCTGGGGGCGCTAGTCCCCATAGCATAGGATAGGCAAACCTAACTAACCTACCTCTATTGCCTATGGCCTATCCTATGCCCCCTGAGGGGCTGCACTTGTCTAACCAGAACCTTGGACGCTAGCAGCCATCATCGTCGAATGTATTTTTAAAAAAATCCGTGATGGTTTTAACAGCGGCAGAGGATCCCGTGCGTAGCTTTGTGGTGGTTGCGGCGACGCGCTTCTTGACGACCACAGGTGCCGGCCGGGGGAAGTGGTCGGGCTTGTGGTGGCCGCCCAGCCCGTCGTACGACCGCTCTCTCACGGGCTGTTCCGTTCCCACCACAGGTTTCCTAGAACCTGCATGACAAACGTGCACAGTCAAGACAAGAACTAGTACTTTAACAACAAACGAAACTTATTCTAAAATAGATCAAGATGGATAATTTTTGTGTACTTGTATTGTAATAGAAAGGGTATTCAATGCTCATTTTCTGCATACACCCCTCATCTCATACTGAAATATCTGGGATATTCGTGTTCTTTCATGATAGGCTTTAGTAATCAAACATAATAAATTCTATGTTTCACATATCTAAAGTTAAAACAAGTAGGTACCCATTGGTTATCTACCGTGCTATTTCACTTACGAATAGAGCATACAACATGTGTCACAGTCAACATAGAGCTTAATTTCATGACGATAAAACAACGTGTACAGTAACAGCAGTCGGGACCATTTCATGCACGATTAGTCGGGATATACACGAGTACAGCTGTCTAAGAAGGAAAGTGAGCCCTTCGACGTTTTCTATCACAAACGACTTAGTTTACTTAAGTGAAATTAGGAATAAAATCAAGAATGAAATCAATAATCTAACACAAAAAATCAAGGAACAATAACAAATAAAGGCGCAAGAACGCAAGCCTAGTACAGAGGGATAAAGAGAAAAAGAAATATTCAGTGAACGCACAAAATTAACTTTGAACAAGAATAGCTAAAGAAATAACGTCATCTCATCATGCCTTGCAAAGCAATTTGACGTCACGAATATTACATTCCGAACAACAGTCGACCACTCGCGCCCAGAAATCCTGTGTAAACACACGCACATACAAAGACACTCGTATGAAGAGACTGGTTTACGCACCAGCAGAGTTCTTCCTTGCAAAAATGGTGCGTGAAGGAGGTTTGTTAGAAGGCGCTGGTCGGCTGTGTGACGAGGGTAAGGGAAACAGAGAGCCTTGCTTCACCTGCAGGTATGGGGAGCTGCTCGACGATGGCCCGTGTGTCGTCTCCTGCACAACACACAGTTAATAAAGTCAATAACACAGTAACCAAGTCAATAACAAAGTCAACAACACAGTTATCAAGTCAATAACAAAGTCAACAACACAAAGAACATGGTAGGACAGCGCAAGGAGGTCCCTCCGGACATGCAGAAAGTCATAAAAAGTGTCACTACAGTTTAGTCGTTCAATAAGTGTGTATTAAATATCATAGTTTATTTTTCATTCAAATATACCAGGTGTCCCACAAAAAATGAACAATACTTTCATTTGGTATTACTCAAAAACTATAATTTATATTTCAGGTCCGTTAGACTAGTTTTTACAGCAACCGTTATTAATTTTAAATTTTCATTGAGTTTCCTTATACGGTATTGATTCACTAATGTTTTCAGTGAATACTATCTATAATATGATGCCGCAAGGGTGTTAAAATTATTTAAAATCAACGGCGAAATGAAACATAATTTAATCAAGTTATCGATCGAAAAATAATCTCGGAAAAAGTGCTATAAAGACCATTTTCTTTCAGTTCCAAGGGCCATTTCTTTCCACGTGTCCTCGATTTCCATCAAAGCATATTTGAGACTTTATCCGCATTACTCTCATCACTTTCTTGATTATTTGTGGATTTTCTTTTAGTAAATTCACTTATGCGTGATCTATTCGAGCAACCGCTTGATGTTTTTTGTAGGAGTAGAGTACACTTTATTTTTTAAGTAGCCTCCTAAAACCATAACATGGGGTTAAATTGGGGGACCTTGGAGGCCAATCGATCGAGCTATAAAGCGGTTACGAAAAAGCTCTTCCAGCCTATCTCTGACAATATGATACACGAAAAAACCATAGATACATGATGAAATGTTTCATTTCTAACTTTCAATTATTACTCATTTTTTAGTCCCTTATATCACATTTTGTTACCTCTCACCTGTGATTTGAAATGATTTTTACACCCTTGCACGAATACATTTTAGATAGTCTCCACCCAAAGCATTAGTGAACTGATACACTATACAAGGAAATTCAATGAAAATCTCAACATTGAAAGAACAAAGTTGCTCTAAAAATCAGTCCTACGCTCACAGGGGGAAACGCGGTTTTGGTGACGCCCGCACATATTTTCGTAAGTTATTTCATAACGTGTCGCAAAAGAGTTTCATGGGCCACAAACATACGGACAGTACATAGCTACATGTTTGGATGTGGATATTTTGACACCAAGTATTGGTACCATAAAGTTTCGAAGAGCGAATATTTGGGAATCATTGTAAAGAAAACTTTATTTAGAAGTCCTTCGAAATTTGTTCAGTTCAACTAAATAAAATTCGGTTGACTTCCAAATAAGTTTTTTTCACAATTAGTAGTGGTGGTAGCAGTTGAATAGATGGCAGCGCTTCAGCGACTCCGACTTCGCCATACCGAAACAGTTTTAGAATCGTGAGGAAAGTTGTAAAGGTATTCTAATCTTAGCGGAACATCGTCAACTGAGCAGCTTGCGCAACGCAACCTAAAACTGATTGAGGAAGTTAGCTCCAACCTAAATCTCTTAATATTGAACTGAAAATGTGGGTACGACCAGTCGTGAGCAACAATTTTTCCCAACTTGCATTGACACGCAAATTCACATTTGTACAATACGTGACAAATGCATACGAAAGGGCGTTTAAAATATTTCCATTAGCTACGAGCCAACATCAATAGACTGATGACATTTGAGGCAGCTCACGTCAAGCTCGTACTGCTCCAGCAGGGTGCCGGTGTGAGAAAGTTCAGGTTCAGTGGGAGGTTCAACTTCAGCTTCACTGTCTTCGAACAAGTCCACGGAGTCATTGAGAGGTGCATATGAAGCGGCGGCATCAGCAGCTTCTACTCCTTCATTAAATTCGTCAGGCCGTAATCGACGTACCTTCGAAATTACCTGCAACAAAGGCACTTCTCAATTAAATTCTGGATGGAAATTCCGGCAAAAATACGGCCAAGGGACAAATGTACGTTCTACAGCAAAGCACAAGAGAGTTTGATTTATAATGAAATAAATAAGATTAACTTGGATTAGATTAATGTGCCAAGGTTACAAGAGCATCACATACTCATGATGAAAATAGGTAGAGAATCTAAGTTCGATCAATCAGTCAATAATTTTTCCTTTAACGTAGAGAAGTTGCGAGACCTAACACGGTAGGAGGGCGTACAGATAGGATCAGCATTGGAAAAATCTCAAGCAATCTATCACTTTAGCGACCCTTCATGCGCCACTTCCACAGTTCTCGAAACACGAAGATGTCAACTTGAGTGTCATTTTTTTTGGCAACACGGCTAAATTCTTAGACTGACTCCCACGTTTATTTCTCATGTAAAAGTTGGAAGCCGGTAACGACGAAATGACGAGTTCATTCTACTGCGCTCTGAACAGTTCGTGTGCAAGCGTGCTGGCTACAATACACACATCGTAGTAAACTGCCGAGGTATATCTATGCCCTTTTGATTTAAGAGTAATTTCAAATAGATCCTGTCATTCAACAAATACAATCTTCAAAGCATTCTATTTATTAAGACCTAATAATAACCATTTGAATCCTGATTGTATCAATAATTTCAGAAATTCAGTCATAACTTAACTGTATTACTCACAGTAAACGAAGACTTTATCACAGCGTTAGTTTTAGCAAAATTGTAGACTAACAGACCCAAGCAGAGGGTTCACACGCACATGCACCCTTACCTAGACGAGTCCTGATGGTTCTTGAACCTACAAAACATAATTGGTAAAAACCAAAGTAAAAACCCATAACCAAACAAGTTTAGGTAACGAGAAGGAAAAATGTTTCGAAATGAAAAGAAGGGTAAAAAGAGCCGCACCGAGAGAAGTCATTAAAATTATTTTTCCAACATGGAAGAAAAATCAAACGTTTCGAGTCATAAGACTAATCTTCAGAGATACCTGTAACAAAAAGTATGTAGTTTACTGCAATATTCTCTTAAAAATATTTGACTACCGAGTACACAAAAAAGCAAAGCATGAATATCAAATTTAAATAAAAAAAGAATTTATTAATCAACTAGTTTCGTAAACTTTAGAAATTGGAACTGGAATTTAAAACGCGAAAATGTTCGGGATTCCAAGATGACTTATTTTTCAACATAACTCCTGATTGCTGACAGAGGAGTTCACTTAGAAGTTTTCCAGTTCAGTGATTAACGCCAGAATGCTCAGAAATACAAAGAAAAAATGCTCGGAATACTAAGAAAAAATGCTCGAAAATCCCCCCTCAGTCCCGCCATTTTTTTTGGGGTGCGTTTACTAGTAAACTAAAATTGCGGTTCTCTCGGTACCCCGACTGGTTTCTGCGACCGATCGAAATTTACTATGCCTAATAAATAAGTATGTGTCTAAACACAAGTTTAATTTTAAAAAGTTTAAGTGTTAAAAGTGGGTGTAGGCTTTACTGAAGATTTAATATGTAAAAACATCGAAAAACGTACTTCACAATATCGCCGATTAATTGCTTTATGCCAATACTGTTTTTGCAGCGCGTATTATTTACCTATCGCGTGGGATTCTCGGACGCGACACCCGCAGTAGTTAAGAGGCGACTTTATATTAAAAAAGCCTACTTGACAGTCCTGCCAAGGAGAGCAGTGCCTGTACCTCAGGGGTGGAGTCCGCACTGTGGTGCCGCTTTAGTCGTGCAGGGGTGACGTTCTCGTGCAGCAGACGCCGCAAGGCTCCCTTGGCTACGTCACCTGACGGCAGGCATGCGGGACGTCGAGTCAATATTGGGGCTTTTCCCTCCAACGCTCACTAGCTTCAATGCCTGCAATGGCCCTCACTGTGGGGTGGCTCTCTAAAGCAACGCACACTACGCAGCTCCTCTTTGAAGTAACACAAATTATGCCCTGTCTCTTTAAAAGAACAAAAAATACGCTGTTGTTTTCTGAAGTAACAAAAAGTTGGCGCATTTACTGAATAACTTAAACACGAATGAAACAGCGAGTACCTAGAGCCATTGAATAACTTTTTCGCTACAAGGAGTACGCGGGAAGTAAGTGTTGAAATAAGAATCTTTCCCTTAGAGCCACATCTCGCAGTACACTAGAGCAGGGCGCAAGAAAGGCCCACCCCTCGACGCCGTACGACAGAGGGCAATCCACAGAATTTGCACACACTTCAAAAACTTGCTCCTCCCTAAACTTGGGGTCACTGTTCCAGAACATTATTCCTGAAACTCCGAAGGCGTTTTTAAAATAATAATTACAGAAAACAAATTTCGATAGTAATTGCAGAGGTCATTACCAGGAGGTCAGCACATCTCATACATAGCATCAGAAGTTGGTGCTTGCCTCACCAGCACCGCCCAGTAGAGGTTGGGCAATTACACAACCATAGTCTAAATTTTTCGCATGAGCATCTATAATTATATATAAATTTAGGCTCTCGTGTACATTTATCAATTACTTTAAAAATTCATGGAAGGGGCGACGAAAGTAGAACTAGCAGTAGTAAGGACAGCAGCCCTTCAGTAACTCTGACTATCTCGCACCGAAGGTGTAGAGACCATTTAGCATGGACTTAGGAGAACGGGAATTTATGGCCAAGGTAAAATCGAAGTAAAAATCTACTTCTATCCCACACAAGATACCCTGCGCAAAGAATCAGCAAGTTTAGAAGGAAAAGACAGAAAAGATAAAGAATAATAAGAATAGAAGGCATAAAAACATAAAAAATCAAAGTGGGCATGGAAGATAGAAGTCCTGAAAGCCTAGTTATAGCTAAGGTAACCTAAGAGTGCCCCCCTGGGGGCGCTAGTCGTCATAGCATAGGATAGACAAACCTAACGAACCTAACCCTATGGCCTAAGGCTTATCCTATGCCCCCCCGAGGTGAAGGAGCGACCAAAAAGTTAGACCGAGACTAAACCCAAAAGTAAGCACCTGAGGGTGAAGCGAGGGAGGCTTCCAAAACGCTCAGCTTCTTGCTCAGGTTGAGGTTTTCTTCTTCAAGCCGCGCGATGTCGTTCTTCTGCTGCAACACTTTCTGTTCTAAATTTTTCTGAAATAAATGCACCATTTTCTAAGGTTATGACCATCATAATCGTGTTATTCCTTAGGACATGCAAACACATAAATGAGTACAAAATTATCAATACATCTGTAATAATCAATACTCGAGTCCAAATTTAACAAGTTCTCGCGACTTGGCGCACAGGTGTACCAATGAAAGAATTCCCTTTACTGTTACGTAATAGCTTGCTTGTGTGTTGACACTCATATAATACTTGCTTTTAATGAGAACCTTCAAATTTAATTATTACAATATAACTGCAACCATTAATCCAAGTAAACATGAAGAAGCATGTCTAACTTCAAAACGCGAAAGTGTCTCCGAATTCAAACCTAACCTGGCTGCGGAACAACCTAACGCAAGGAGCGTGTACACATATGGCGTACATCGCGACCAACGTGTTAGCAATGATTAGAAGAAAACGAGCAAGTAAACCACCACTTGAATCGTATATCTTAGCTGAAACTTGCACCAGTAATTCTAAATCCTTAAGAGGAATTTTAATGACTCAGATTAACAAGGACTATAATATTCGCTTGAAAGCTTATCGCGAGTAAAAATGAGTACCTATTATAAGAAAGTTTCAATTTACTCAAAGAAGGTAAGGCTACTCAGTTCCTCCCGAGCTCGGGCAGGGAACGTTACCTCTAAAGACTGAGACGACCGCAACAAGCGCTCCTTGCTTTTGAGGTCATCCTTCACTTGCTTCAGGTCGTTCCGGTAATGTTTGTTCTTCTCGGACATCGTCTGCATTTCCCTGCAAAGCACAAAGCTTGCTTTAAAATGACAATATATCCCTAAAAGGGACAAAGAATAGTGTGTGCTTGAATTTCTTTGGCAGAAACTAATAATTAATGTACATTATTGAATTTTCTTGAAAAACAAATGAAATATTCAGTAAAAGACAACCTCTCAATAAGACAGCTACACCGTTCCCATGAGCAATAGCCAAGCCATTTCTTGGAACCAAAACAACATAATCAGTAATCGACAGCTCTTCCAAGAGAGGAACAAACCTCAGTACTAATCCCTCTTCACGAAATTAGTGCTCAGCACTAATTACAAATTAGCCCTTCATCAACAAGCAAATCACTCTAGCGATACGGCTGCATTTAGCTTTGTACGCAAGACTAGCAGCATCCTCATGAAAGTGAATTTTGAACTCCATCTTGATTATACAGGGTTGAGCCAATAACTGCAGCTTCTGTACACGAAGTACGTCCCTCGCACACCTGGTGAGCAGCACACACACGGTGGCGAGGTTCTTGGCCACGTCGCTGCCTGTGTCGCCGTACTTGGCCAACACGTCCTGCACGTCTGCCTCCGCTCCGCTCACCAGCCGCTCCAGCCTGCACACATACCACGGTTCAGGAAGGAGAGGCAAATTTTATTGTTCTCGACTAGGCTCGCAGTTTTACGCGGATAAAAACTGGTGGGTGAAAATCAAAGAGGATTCGAGTCAAAGCCTGCGATATTTTGGATGAGTTCATCCATGAACTTTTTACAACACATCACAAATGAAATTTGTGTATCAGTATGAGTGTGAATAGTAGATGGTGTCTCACCTACCGGCTTCAAGTTATTATGGAGATGGGATTCACTGAGATATTTCTTTGTATGCATTACGAGAACAATTCCACATCACCACAGTAAACTTGAAACACTTAACTTTGTTTTTGTACAATTTTAGCATTATTCAAAACAATGAACCCACCCCCAAAATTATTTTTGGAGCAAAAATTTCGAGCTGAAAACACAATATAGCCATTCTCCAAGTGGAACTAAAAACATGAAAATTCCCTAATGAGGTTCCGAACAAAATACGTAAATCCCTCGACCGAACAGCCGTCTCACTCTTGCATGCTCTCGAGCTTGGCTTTGGCGGTGTCGCGCTCCAGTGTGAGTCGCTCGGCCCGCTCTCGAAGGGAGCCGAGGTAGCGGATTTGGGTCTCCAGGGAGGTGATGAGCGTCGCTTGCGACTTCTCCTTGTCTTCCCGCGCCACCACATCCTCTCTGCCCGAGGTGGCCATGGAAAACTTTATGGACGACTTTGTAAACTGGGAGGTCACCTGTGTCCTCTCCAAAAAAACTTGCATCAATTATTGTAGCGATGGTAGGAGAACTAGGAAACTATGTATAACCTATTTGAAGCCGCAGTTGAATCTCTCAATAACTGACAAATTACAATAAGAGATCACCCACTACTGTGAATATTCAGCACATAACCAATCTGCCCATTCGTCCGGGAAATTGTGGCCAATGAAATATGTATTTAACCTGGAAAATTTTGTCCGTTGCATCCGATATTCTTTCATACACGGTGTGTAATGATAAGATGTTCAACTGTATAATAAATGTGAGGTCTTCAGTAGCTGCATACGTTACCAAATCTGTTCGTGTATGAGCTTTACACCAGTTTTCCAAAAGCAGATATAATAAACTTTTCAAATAAGTTAGTTTTTTAGACAGCAAATAGGTTCTCAATTTCCTCACTTCTTGATCAGTGACATTGTTGATGAATCAACTCTTAAATCCTAAGCATGTGCACACACTATTCTTTGTCGGCATACTACAGTAAGAGAAACTGCTAGTTCTTCTGGTATGTATGAATACGCAGGCAGCTCATTAAGTGAGGTGTGTTTCACAACACAGGTATCAACTGTACTTATGATGCCCATATGCCCTGTGCCCAAGTTTGTAGAGCTGTCACCGTGAAGGCCATGTCCAGCATAGGGAAACAAACCAACCTCAAGCGCTGACTGATTTTCTTCTCCTTTGCCAAGTCCTCTTTCATGTTGCACAGCTCCTGCTCCTTGAGCTTCAGCTGAAACTGTTCAACAATGACACCATTACAAGTAGCACGAATTTGTGCAGAGTAAAATAGTTTAGCTTGTTAGAAATACGAAATTTTGCACCTAAATTCAAATTTGCATGGAATTCTGACTGCAGTGTACAGTACATATACAGAAGGTATATTGCACCATAAGAAATTAAATTCTTTCATAAACAATAATTCTAAAAAACAATGCATCCTATAAATCAAACCTACATAATGGAAATTATAGTTTGGAGCGAGGGGTGAGTTAAAATCAGTCTTAAGTCTTTGAAACTTTACCTACAAATTCAGAGCTACGAAATTAATTTAAAAACAAACTGATAAGCTATATTATGAAGTTGAAATACTGGAACATAGACAGCAATACAAATCATGCAGTAAAAAAAAAAGATACTTGAGCATTAATAGGAATAAAATGTTTGCTTACCTACAATATTCATTATTCCCGTGGTCATAAGCAGCACCATCTATGGTGAGCATCTCCAAAATAATACCAAATCTATCATAACACTACAATTTCATGAGCAAATGCAGGTAATTTTCGGAAGAAATGTATTATATTTTCTCATCACTTATTCCTCTCTCCAAGAGTAGGGCATAGCAAGAGCATGAAAGTATCTAATACAAGGTAATTAAGAAGGCTATGAAAAACATATTGTTTCCATAAAATTTTAATAAAATCTAGAGAGACGCTCATCATCAGTAGAAAAAAATTTAAAAAAGAAAAAAAAGAACACAAATTTAATGAACAAACAGTTCGATACACAATTCTTGAAGTATGATGACAAAAAAATAAACTTATAAATCAACCTGCTACATTAAAAAAGCTAAACAAGTATTTGAAGTGGTGCCGAGCTGCCATGATCATGAGCAACGGATTGCGCTTATGAATTAAAATGCTTTCCAGTGTCCTTAAATCGGTGGTGATGGACGATGTTATGACTTTGAACTTTGCTTTCAGTATAGGATGGTTAGCTTCTACAGCATGATCTCTAATATTACTATAAGGTGGGGAAGCTAGAGGTTTTTCAGCGCGATAGGAGATCCCTCTATGTTCAGCAACGCGTGTGTGCAGGTGACGTTTAGTCTCTCTGCAGGGAGTGGCACTGCACTGGCCACACGAGTACCAATACACAACGTTGCTGCACATCAAAGTAAGAACACGATTATGTGTACTCGATGCCCACACAATCACGTGACCAGCAATGCCCACTGAACACAGCCCTACTTCACAGCAGACACTATTGAGCCTTGCATTAATGGATTAATTGGAAAGAGAGATCATACCTTGAAGTGAATACTTCACACATAACTATCATGCACTTTTGTAACAGACATTTTGAGCTCTTAAACATGAATTCAGACAAGCAGATTTTGTTTGGTGCTTCCGATGTCCATTCATAAACGATGTCCTTAGTTGAAAAAATCATCAGTAAACCACTCAGTACCATGACGTCAAGTTAGAGAGAGTAGAACAAAAAAAGCTTTGACAGTACTATTGTAACCACCCATACCTTAGCATTATCAAGGTGATGCTGCAGAGTGTCAGGGTCAATATTATTTTCCTCAGTAGAACCCTCATCAAAGTAGAGGCGCAGCAACTTTTGCTTGCACGGGTGCCTGCACTGAGGACATGTTTTGGACCTGCCCAAATCAAGCAATTATGTAATGCAGTGTTTACAATTTTGCATTGTCAAGATAAGGTGGTAATCTTAAGAAGATATTCAACCAAATCAAAATTATTACAGTTATATTTCCAAAGGATAATTGGTCTTTATTTTATTTCAATGCTCATAAGACACAAAAGTTTATATATATAAAATAAATATGGTAAACATATAATAAAATGTAAGAGGTTGAAGGCTAATGTAACCTTAAAAGTTGTCTCAATAGATTTACATGTAAGTTACAAAATATTATCAAAGCTTTCTCCAGCAAATGAGTATGTTGAAGAAATCAAGAATTAAAAAGATCTGTAAAGTAAGAAATTCTGGAAATGTTTGTGTACATTACTGGTTTCATGATTACCCAATGCAAAGCACAGATTAAGAAATAATATAAAAATAATGCCTTGCCAACAAATAATACTGCAACAAATAAGAATGAACTCATTAACAGAGCATGGCTGATTCTGCAATGCATAGCTAAGATACTCCTAAGTAATGATGCACCCACAGTACATCAATTGTGATCATCAGCAAGGCCTTTTTTGATGAGGCTCACTACTTAGAAATATTTTCTGCATTTCAGACACATCATATCTTAGGTATGACATCCTTGAGACTAACAACATTAGTGCATTCTATGAGACTATACCACAGTAGTACTTGAAAAATTTAATTGAGACATACAGTAAATTTAAAACACCTGAATGTTCAATAACCTGATTAACACCAATTGCTGTAGTGCCACTTATATACTCAAATATATAAAAAAATTAGACATAGTGTTATCATAACCAAGTATTTCTTAAGCTGTCCTGCTGAAATACATACAACATAAGTATTGTAACTTCCTCAAAGAACACTTTCACTATTTTGATGAGTATATCTAAAATACAACAACCTTATGACATATTTTAATTCTTTGATTGCTTGACATCAACCCTTCCTCTGCTGCTTATAAAGTTCTTATAAGAAACAATGTCTCTACAAATAAAACTTGCCTGATTGGCTACTAAGAGAGAAATGTTAATCTTAGAATAAACAAAACTATAAAGGCAGGCAGAAACATTGTGTTCAAACAAAATTCTTTACTCAAAATAAAGGTTTTGAGTGATAGCTCCACTCATTATCAGTAGCTGCAAGAAAAAAAAATATGTATACAAAAGATATCCCTACATAAAAGTAAACTGAAATATTCTTAAAATACTATACAAAAAATAAAAATGAGCCCACTATAGTGTACCAATATTTTGGGAGCTACCTAATATTTTGAACATGATTTAACAAGTGCTGTCATTCAAACCTTCACTTACCTTTCAAACCACTGAGCTACACAGATGGTGTGGAAGATGTGCCCACACGGAGTGGCCGACACCTCAATATTGGGCAGGAAAGTGTCCCCACAAATGACACAGCCAGCCCGCATTTCTCCTGCAATAAAAAATATTGCTAGAAAATGAACAAGCATTAGAGTAGCTACAATTACATGAATGTGATCCCAAACAAGAGTTGTGGAATCTGAATCGGTCATTAACTAGAAAGAAATGAAGCACCTTAATTTTGAACTTTTAATATTGAATACGTTCACTGTAACACATAAGATATCTGTAAAAATCAATATCTAATTTCAATTGAAGTTAAAAATCCTCTGCAATAATTATAAAATGGCTTATAGGTTATCTTTTAAGGTAAAAATTATTAAGAAATAAAAATGATAGTTTTACTACAAGATGAGTATAGTCTATCCTGATGCCTTTCTTTAACAGCTTAAATGATATGCATAAACTCGAATTGATTCAATTTTTGAATTGAGAACAAAATTCTATAAAAAAATGAGCAATCTTATCAATTATATATCTATTAGGTATATCTGAATTTATATATATCTCTAGCTTCTGATGCCTTTCTGAAATTCTGACTTTCAGAAGTTATATCTACAATTTATTAACAATTTCATAACATTTTTAATTGATTGTTTTTCAGTTCTTTTTCTCATATCTAGTCTTCCTCTAATATCTAGTTCTTTCTCTGATATCTAGTTAAATGAACATTTCAGGTTCATTATACTCAACAACTGTAATTCTCCAAAAAGTTATATATAATTAATTAACTTTTAGATTAAATTATTAAAAATCAACTTTTAATCAATTCGTCAATTTTAAATAAATAATTATATAGATATTTAAATAACAAAATAGCTAGCGAAAAACTATACCTCAATAAATCAATTGAATGTTCTAGTTACGCATTTCTAGAAAGAATTAAATTCAGACGCATAACGTTGTTTACAATTAATATCACTCTCCCATGGTTTATTCTTTTCTTGTTTCTTTGAAGCACTTTTAAAATATTATTTTTCACCTCACTTACAATGTTGGTGAATTGCTCAAATAAACAGCAATAATATGTAACCCAGTACAGTACTTCGAAAGTTCTGAATATTAACACAAAAAAATTGTCCGCATCAGCTGTATCGCGGAAATACAATCTTCGCAGTAGCCACTGCTAGCCTGTAACTTCAAATGTACCGCCATTCGACTACAATACCAACGCTGTAAATATATATATTGTTGTGTGCGGTAAAAGGATGTATGGAGCTTGCGTATTTTTCATTCTCAAAGAAAAGAAACAAGCCTACACTTACGATGAAGTTTCACATGGGTTTATTAAGTGAAAACAGAAAACGAAAAACATAATAAAATTGAGACTAGATACAACGTATTTCCACCAGACTAAACAAATTACCAAACACAATGAATTTGTAAGAATCGATAAGGCAATTCTACGGTGGCATAGATTTTTTTCAGGTATCAGAATGGTATTTCCTTTCTACAAAACCCCCCACGGGACATAAAATCAGCACTAGGGTTATGTAGATTAGTTTTGTCTATCATATGCTATGAAAAGTAGCGGCCCCAGAGATGCATTGTTAGGTTGCCTCAGCTTTAGTTAGGCCTTCGGGACTTCTTTCACGCCCCCTTTGTTTTTGTTTAATATTTTCGTACTCTCATTGCTGATTATTCTTTACGCATTTCACGTAACCAACGGAGTACTTCCCTTGGGAGAGGAAGGTTAAAACCACACGTCCCTCGCAACCCTCACTACGCCAGAAGCTGTAAGGCATTGAAAACCCAAAGGTAAGAACCTTTATTAATTCCAACACGTTTTACCTTTGGGTTTTNTTGAACCAGGGTCCCGTCGGTTACGAGGCCATCACGCTAGCACACGCCGTGGAGCCCACAAACCCATGGCAGCGGTGGGATTCGTACCCACGCCTCCGAAGAGACAGGTGCCTTAAACCAGCGCCTTAGACCGCTCGGCCACGCTACCGTTTCAAGTAGAATTATAAAGATTCTTTATGTTGATGTATGTATGTGTGTGTGTGTGTGAATGTATGTATGTATGTATGTATGTATGTATGTA
>VOMN01095188.1:0-12320 GCA_014899125.1 Orchestia grillus
AAATAAAGAAATAAAGAAATAAAGAAATAAAGAAATAAAGAAAGAAAGTAGTTTATTCCAAACTCGGTCACATTAAGTATGGAGTGCTTTTCAACAGGCGCATGTGTTCTTCCCTCAGCCAAGCGAGCGTGACAGCTAAGCGCTTTATGTTAGGCAAAAAACTCTCCAATAATTCTGGAGCTCAAAGAGGTGGTAACTCATTCTTATTTTAGTTTAACAAATGTACAATATATTTTAAATTATCAAATTCGGCTTACTGGGTTTTTCTATGAATCATTTGTGCCCTTTTGTGAGAATCGTTCGTAATGTTTTTTTTAAAACATACGTAATTTTTTATAAATTATTTATGGAACTTTTTAATTTAGTTTGGATGCTTATAAATTATGAATTATCTAACAAATGCAACTTTTTCATGTAAAGCAATTCATAGAATACAGTCAAAATCTCATAAATAATTTGAAAAAAATTCAAAATTAGGGACATATATATGTCTAAAATTTAGATGTTATATATATATTCAGCATCATGCTCGTATTGGCTGTGCATTTAGTTCCAGCCAATTGTTAAACTCGATGGAAAATATTTATGTTTTAAATTATTTTTCAACACCCCTCTGACTTTTAGTGGCTTCAGAGCAAGTCGAACAAGGTAGCTGGCGAGTTTTAAATCCCCGTACGTCGGAAGGGGAACATGCGTGAAGGAAGCTAAAGATTTGGCTTTTGAGTTGTTTCTACGGATTGTTTCCAGGACTGTCTGGAACGAAAATTTATGAACGAGATATGCGTAACTTGAAATGCCTCACGATGAAAGTACAACAGATAATTCAAGAATTAAATATATTTCACATGGGGCTTACCTCTGGTAAATGAATAAACGTTGAAAACAATTCTTAAATATAATGGGGTTCACTGAAAGTACTTTCATAATATAAATGAAAAAAAACGCCTGAGAGGGATTATCAGTGGCCGAATTTAATTTTAAATAGCTCAAAAAGGAAATATTTATATTGGGAATACCAGTCGGCTTTCATGACGTTTTTATTAACGGATGATTTACGAATGATCTACATATTTATGATCAGCAGATGATCTGCATACAGCTTAGAAATAGGTCACACTTAACGTCAGATGATTAAAAAAATGGAATTGCTCTCGAAATTTTAGTTTAGCTTGCAAATGATTTAAGGATTAACTACTCTAAGCTCCAAGTGATTTGAAATCAGAAGACAATTTAAATATCATTAGTACATTAGAACAGATCTAGAAATGATCTGCTGCGGAAATTTCACATTTTGGATTTACTCTTTCCACGAAAGATTTTGTCCTGAAAGTGCACAATGTTGAAACTACTTTATAAGCACGAGATGGACGAGCAGATCTGGGAATGTTCGGTCTGTGCCGGGAAGGGTTAAAGAAGGCGGAGTGAAATAGTGTCAAGTTTTTCATAGATCGAATATTTAATGAGTTTACTCGTACTAAGTTGAAAAATTCGAATTGCATAAAAATGAGCTAACTTGTCCTTGCCAGAGGAAGGGCAATGAGAACTTGTAGAGAGGCTGGAAAATAACTGTAAAATGTCCAAGACCTTTCTTACGCATAATTCTGTTTTATTTTCTTTTTTATAGCTTTAATAATCCAATAAATAGAATAGGTTCTGCCTAAAATAAATAGATTAATTGAGTACTAGAAATTCAGATGACGCTGCTCCGCCTGACTGGAAACTGGAAGCTGACGAGCGGCAGGAGGCGCTGCTGACATCACTGATGGACTTATAATCTTCGGTGCAGGTGCGAGCATGCGGCTCTTGACGAAAATTGTGGAGCCTTCCAAAATTTGCTGCACACGAGCCCGTGCTGCGAATATGATGGAGCTAACCGTTGTACTGCAGATGGTGGCTGTGGGAAAACTTTACGATATATGACGATGCGATGCATGAGAGCTGAGTGCCTTTATGATGCAGTTGCTTTATGTACCGATTGGAGTTGATTTATGTACTCATTGGGGTTTGCAGTAATGGGAAATATTGGGCAAATTTTAGCTGATAAATTTAGCATACTTGATATTTTTTAACCAAATGATTCAACTACTTCCGGTGATATAGCTAGTGGATTAAATTTTCTGGATGGAAATTACTGAGCAGCAAAATTCTAGGGATCTGATGTTCTGATTTTAACACGGTAAAGCAATTCGGTGGGCAATCGATTAATCGATTTTCGGTGCGAAAATATTGTCGAGTAAACTAACAGAGCGACGCAAACTTTGTTATCAGCAGACTCTACTCTGACAGATCAATTACACTCAAATCAAGCAAGGATCTAAAAATTTAACTGGTAGAAAATCCTTGTCGAGATGAGTGAGTTATTAAGATACCTTAATAATACCATTACTAGAGAATTGTTCATGATATCTAAAACTTTTAGAGGCACTGTACGGGCATATAAAATTCATTTCCCGGTGTGCTCTATGACTTCAGTCAGAGAATTTACTGAAGTTATTCGCGAAAAAGAAAATTGTTCAGTGAAAAAGAAGTACTGGCAACTCAACAAAAGTTCCTCCAAATTCTTGATGTAGTTTCTGAACCTGTAAAATTTGTAAGAACAGTAGATTTTCCAACATGAATTAATGTGAACAGTAGCAATTGTTGCAAAATTTGATGCGCATAGTTTTCATCGTTGCAACATATAAGGTAAGCAATGTCTATTGTTACAAACTGTTACAACGAAAAGATTTCGTTGTTACAAAATTTATGTTAATAGTGGGCATTTTTACTAAAATTACTGTGAACATGAGGCACTGATACAAAAGTTCATGAATGGAAATACAAGCCATTGTAGCAGCAGCTTAAAATAAACATTTCACTTGATGTGTCAAACAATTTTTTGTCTAAATAGTTACTGTAGCTGACGTTGATGGGCGCACAGCAGAATACGTGGCGGCATGAATCAGGATTACTTGAGAACATGAACTTGAATGCAAGCACGTAATACTGAACCTTGAAGCAAGTAAGCAAGCTTTACTGACGTAAAAAAATTAAAGTATATTCATTCTCATTGCGGAAGATTCATGAATTTCTCATTTTAAATTCAGCGTATCCACAAAATTCAAATTTACTGGAAATATATGAAGATATTTACTCGCATGTCAGCAAAACCATCAATGATATCTAAAGGAATTTTCTTTTAGGGGCTTCAGTTACCAATGAAAAATTAAGTGGAAACATAGTAATTTGAATCAGGACTGCGAATTGCATAATTTTCGGAGACAGAAGTAGAAATCTTACAGTCGAAATGAGCGGGCTTATGTCAGAGTAAGTTGAATGTGAAGCGCAAAAACCGTAGAGTTTTTCAAGCAATTCCAACAAGAGCAATAGAACAAGATGATACGTTCAATACAATACATTTAACTCCAAAACTGCCTCAAAAGCTCAAACTAACAAAGGAAGCATGTCTTCTAAGTTCATACATTTCAATCATATTTTAAATGGGTTAGACAGAGTCTTGGTATATTTGAAATAAACTGTACGGAAGGATGAAGAGGGATTTCAGTAAATTTACAAGACAGGATGGAATCTGAGTGTCTCCTCGGAAAGACCAAGTAAACGTTCGGTAGTAACTTGCGTGCACTAACGTTGAAAAATTCGTTAGAAAGATGAAGATATGTTCAATGAATTTTTCTTAGCGCAGTGGACTACGAAAAAGTTTTCGACGATGATCATACTGATCTACTTTATACTAACAGCGTCGATAACAAATGCACGTTATCATATTTCCTGATTTCCTCGTATTGATGTTTAGAACAAGGTTCAGGGGCAGAGTTTTTGTTTTGAGGCAACGGCTGAGTTTACGGGCCTGTTGTGGCCGCCAGGCCCGCGTCATGAGGACTTCTGCTCGAAAAAAGGGAGCTCGTGCAAGCAGCCATTTTGGAGGAAAAAATGAGTACATTTATAAATGTTGGCGAGCCGGCCGAGCAGCGCGTGAAAAAATCAAAAGTGAAACGTACGACTAAAATTTCAGGACTTGTATAAAGCGTCTATGTATGTTAGCGAGTGTGCCAAGTGAGCGAGTGAAAAAATGAATTGGAAAATATACGGTCAAATATTGCAGGGTTTGTAGAACGTAAATAAAGAGCATACGCGGTTATGGAAAGAAAATGGAGGTGAAAGACTTTCTACATAAGATTTTTAACATGTGAGAGAGGCAGCTCGTTTGATGGAGTTGAGAAAAAAAGAAATACTGCAGGGACAAGCGTGAACCAAATGATGATCAAAAATGAATTAGTCTTTTACTTCTTCCAACGTTGGCAGTTAGGTAAGCCAAGACAGCTCACCGGTAACGAATCTGACTGCAAAAACGTGTATTCAAAACATTTGTAATAAAAACAGAAGAACTAAGAGATTTTCAAGTTTACGATAGATCGACTATAATTTTTCTAAAGTCTTTTTTTTTACGGACAGTGAAAACACGTGAGACCAGTGCCCTATTGAGCCGTTTCGAACTGATGCTGTTGATCAGAAAATGTGTTCGCCGGACACTTTTGGGCTCGGATGGATTAAAAATAACTTTATTTGTTGGCACACCAGCGCAGCTATGGAAGGTGTGATGAATGGTGTCCCCGCACAGTGTCACCAACCCCACCCAAACACCCCTTTGTGGGGAGGGTAACTCTGGTGGGATGACGGGATTAGGTTTGGGGATACGCATAAAGGGGGAGGCCAGGAACATCAATCACGCTTCGACCGCATCAGTTGGGGTCCACTAGCACTAAGCTGGCTGTTTACTGTAGTGACCTCTATTCTAAACTGGCCAGTTACTGTAGTGACNTCTATTCTAAACTGGCCAGGTACTGTAGTGACCTCTATTCTAAACTGGCCAGGTACTGTAGCAATCTCTCCTCTAAGCTGAACGAGTCATTTTTGAAACTCTGCTCTAATGCAACTGGGCATATGTGAAACCTCGTCGCAACTCGACAAGTCAATCTAGAAGCTACGTTCCTGCCTGACTTGGCTGCTCCCCTAGGCTTACGGCACATCTGAGCTCGTATTATGTACAAACTTATGTGTAATTGCACGATGTAGATGCCTCGAACTCGATGCACTACTTCCGACGGAAGGCTCTCAATGCACCAGATGCACTTTGCACACGTAATTTATTACATGGTTCTGCTACACTCTGTACATCTGCTGCACTCTTTGCAACTGCTGCACCCCGTGCACCTGATGCAGTATTTGCACCTGCTGCATTCTGTGTACTTGCTGCACTCTGCGCACCTGCTACATTCTGTGCACCTGCACCCCTCTGTGTACTAGATGCATCCCTTGCACCTGATGCAATATTTGCACCGGACCTAACCTGCGCGCGTGATGCAATCTACGCACCGGACCTAATTTGTTTACCTAATGTACACTGAACACGAACTATGTGCTTTTCCTGTGCTTCTAGTACTTGATTTACTCAGTGTATGTGATGTACTCAGAACACGTGATTTACTCAGAGCACGTGATGCACTCAATGCATGTGGAATTCTCCGTTCACCTGATGCACTCAGTGCATGTGATGTACGCTGTGTACTTGATGTACTCAGTGCACCTGATATACTCAGAACACCTGATGTATTTGATGCTGCCAATTGCCATCGATATGCCAGGTTTTTATGATTCCCATGATGCTTTGCTGTAAATACTGCGCAAGATGCAAGTGTTATTCGATTCACTTGGCGTTCACGACACGCCTGCACCTGTGCACCTTACATCTAGGAAGCTGCAGCTGATGAGCACCAGGCAGCTGATGGTGCAAGTCTTGACCCTATTTTACTTCGTGCTGCAGATGCGCTAGTCTACCGTTTCCTGTAACGAGAGATGACTTCACCAGAAGGTAAAGTACGGGCCAGAAAAAGATATCCTTTTTTAATAGACTCACTAAAAATTATTGCATGAAAAGGTAAGCTTGCATCATTAATTGCTCTAAGTTACTTTATTTAGTAATCAAACGTGAAAGTGTGAAAATTATTTCTGTGAGCAGCACTGAATTAGTCCATGACTTCCGTGTTGCTTTATCCAACTGCCGATGAGGCTGGGATTGTCCGTCTATTCTGCCTCACTCCCAATCGGCCCGCGGACCGGCAAGAAAATCGGGCAGCGCGGATATTCTCGCCGCTGTTACGCGAAGGCTTCATTGCGAGAAAATTTGTTGAAGAATGTCAGTTACTATCACCGCTACCAAGAATGAAGAACTTCCAGCATTAAAGAGTCAAATTGTGGTTGCTGTAATCTAATTAAATGTGTCTCTGTTTCGAAACTGTTACTTTATGTTAAGCGAATAAGTAGAATAATTAGTAGAGTTGAAAAATACTTACTTAGACGAAGCGGTTTCACTCAAATAAATTATAAAATTAAGGAGGAGTTTTCACGAGTGGCAAAGTTTGTAGATCTGAATAATTGCACGTAGAGTAAGTTTAATATGGGAAGTAATAACCGTAGACTTTAATTTAACATACATGGCTGATAAAATGTTAATTGTATTTAAACAGGCGATAGAACCGCGAGAGGGAGTTTTTGGGATACATGGACTGTCCAAATTTACCATTGTAATTCAAGCAGAGTATATATCAACTCGGTTTGTACATGTGGCTGAAACGCTCGAACGTTTTAATGTTCCCGACTTTGCCGACTCCTTCACTTCAACTTTAAACTTCGACGCGTTATTTATTTGTGCTGCACTGAGTGGGAACTGTTCTAGCTCAGTTCATTTCCAGCCAGAGGCTGGCGAGCCAAGTATCAGCTGACTTTTATTGTTCTATTTCAGCGAATATTAATCTTAAATAATCGAATTGGTTTACTTATTGGTAACCAATGCTCCATAGTAGATGAAAATCTAGCGAGTGAGGGCTCATGCCTTGATCGGTTATGCATTAACTGGATTTGCAATCTGTAATTCAGTTCACCGCATTTCTAAGCAAAATATCTCACATATTAATATCTTGAAAGGTTAGATTTTCCTAAATTTTAACTATATTCTTATCAGATCGTGCATCGCTTCCTAGTTTAAAGTCTATTTTAAAAGAAGAGTTCTGATATTTGACTTTATTTTTTTAATTCCGTTACTTTTCATGGTCCAAATCTTGCAGTTTGATACTGAAAGAAGAAAAAAATATCTGTAAAAAAAGGGTTTCGTCACAAACGCACTAGGGTTAAGAATTTTGATCATTGGTGATTCTGTTCTTGGAACTTTTTGGGGAAGTTTAATGAAGTTTCAGTTACTTGGTTCGCGTGAAGGACGATCTCAGTCGGGCATAATAACGGCTCAGATTATTGCCAAGCCACCGACCACCTGAAATCTACATCAGGGAGTCACTTGCTCGTAGCTACGCCTGCGCTCTCCCTAAACCGAACACATTTCGAATATTTCTATGAAAGTCACCAGTTTCGAAGATTACCGTTAATTTATCTTGCCCTGTGAGATTTTTTGCTCATCTACCGCGAAATTAGGAAATCTACAAAGCTCGAAGGCTGGCACTCCGACACCCTCCGCTGCTACAATGAAAATTTTCACCCACTTTGTGGGGATAGGAGGCCAAAACGATATAAAGATATTTCAGATTCCCGTGATTCAAATGCTAGAAAATTTCGCCGCTAATGGTGGTATGAAAACCACGCTTCGCGATGTTCTTTCTGGGAGTTCTGTCGTCTCCACCTGAGGCCCGAGGTCATCGAGTGCACAGCATTGCGGGGATATGATATCGTGCGCACAGTTTCCTGCACCAGCCAATAGGACTTTCACTTCGGCTTATCAAAAAAGGATAGTCACTAAGAACACACGCATAAAACTCATAAATAAGTAATTTTTTACGTATGAACGGGAATAAAAAAGATCGATGAAATCAAAGCTTAGCGTTAAAGATTCTGGTCCAGTGTTTTATGCGTAGATGCATGCATCTACGTATTCTTTTTTCCTTCCTATGCATCCGGGTGTGTTTTTTATCCTGAAATTTCGCGTGAAATTTCCTAGATCTACAAACTACGAGTAGCTGCAACATATTCAAATAGTAGGTAATGTATCGTAATCTATAGGACGATGGGTCGAAGCGAATACGTTTCATAATGCTAAGGATCCTTGCGCCGGTGAAGGGTGTCTAAATTTAAGTGTATCTTTGACTTACAAATTCATGGGTAATTGTTACACTGACTCCACTCAAAGTAGCACGTATTGTCAAATGCTCAGTTAGAAAATTCACGGGTAATTGCTACATTGACCCCACTCAAAGTAGCACATATCATCAAATGTTCAGCCAGGAAATTCATGATACTTCCACTTGGACAGGGTGACTAATCAACGAAGCTCCACATTGTAGCTTCAGATTTAATTCTAAATTTATGTAGATTTAAGATTTTCCGAACTATGATGATTTTGGGAGAAACAATAGAAATAAAATTGTACTTTAAGCTTGCATATGAGTTGCATACTTCCTTCTCTATCACGCTACTGTTGTAGAAAGCATTTAATGAATAAATCAAATTATTGAATTATTATAGCACAACAGAAAAGAATAACAAATAGTATTACTACTCGTGATAAATTTTTCCGAAATTGTGACTACGTACCTCACAGTTTCCCCTTCAAAATAAGAAAGTTGCCACGCTGAAGAGTATTGTAGTGGATGCCAAAACTAAAAATGGTGCTACACGAAGTAAACGAGACTGGCACAAAATTTTCAAGTCGCTGACCATACAAGTAAAATATGTGAGTTGAAGAAATGACAAAGGAATCAACGTGAGACGCTGCAAAATAATTTACGTTGCTAACGAGGCATATCGTAAACTTTAATATTGAATGATCATCGCTGGTACTAAATTATTCCCACAAGCATTTAAAGTCAGCTACACAAAGCTGACAAGGCTACTGATCGACCAACAAAAATCTACGCTGAAACTTGTGCTGAAGAACAACAGCAGCACAAGTACATTCAATGGCCGAAGTATGCGGAGTGAACTAAATTTCCTGAAACTCGGAAAACAAATTTTCAAACGTTTAAATTTTCATTAGAATCTATTCACTATAGGCACGGGACATGCCGGCAGCGTCATTAGCATTGCACGATGTGGTAATACGTCTGGTGCTAAGTGGTGGCAACCGCTCTCGTATTAATACGCAGTGGCGCCGCCGCAGGACGAGTCATTAGGTATTCAAAAGCCTGTTGACCTGAATGCATTATAGAGCTGCCATCACTCATTGTTGCAGCTGAAGTTGTAACAATTGCAGCCGCATGCACTCGATGTTGCCAACTATGCACGTGTAAGTTTGGATTGCTGCCCTTGAAATTAATTTCTTCGTAACTCAATTTTTTTGGTCAGCGATATACAAAAAAAGGCAGTGTGGTCGAAAGTGAAGCATTTAAAGTAATTTAGTACAAAATTTCAAGAAATCTCATCCGAAAGCTTTTAATATTGGCGTCTGATTATGGGTAATATTTATCTGTAGGTTTTAAACGGCTCATGTCTGTGCTTATAGAGACAAGTGTACGCCTGTAGGGTTCGTGAATGGGTAATGCGAGTACGTATTAATTGTGATTCTGTTATATTGAACAAAGTTCTAAAATGCTGCATAATATTTCATCAGGTTTATTTCTACTGAATAGTTATTCTCAAAAGCGAACCGTTTGCGCAAGCTTGGCTTGATTTGGTTGATTAAAAATTACGCTTTTTGAGGGTAATTTCTCTTCACTGACCGGCTTAAACAGAAAACTGTTCTCCCGGTACGATGATTTTAGAATAGTTACTTTACTGTGATTTTAAATACAATAGATAACTCTATCCTATGGAAATAGTTTGCGATATCTTGTAGTTTGGTCTCACTCTGTCGATAATTTTCTATTAAATTCATCTCCTAATCGGAGCAAAATCGTCCCACTCATTGATTTTGAGCGTAAATTCACGTCCCAGATCAACAGCATATTTCACCCTGGGTTGAAAATTCAACCTCAGAGTGTACGAAATACTGAAATACCAAACACAAAAATTTCTTACAAATATTTCAAAATGTCCCCCAAACAAAAAAAATTCAGTCATTTGAAATCAGTGCTCAAGTTCTAGGTTTCGAAGATGTGACACCACCTTCATCATTCCCTTCTTTTACGTTAAAACAATCAAGCCTAGCATATGCTTTTTCTGAAATGCCCAGTCTAAGATTTTCGTCAAGGTATCTATAGATAATTTGGAGTGGGACCACTGCATTTCATGTCCTCTTGATAGTAACGGACACGCGGTGCTGAGGGCAGCGACTCGATCGTTGATGCGCCTGCGCTGCACCTGGCACTTTCAGTCGTAGGCCTACGCGGCACCGTTTCCGGCGTCCCTGAGGAGTCTGCCATTTTTGAGCGGATCTAAAAAAAAGAAAGAAGAAAGGACAGTTTTACAAGGCACCGTAATTTTGACGTCTCTCTCCTGTCGCAAAACTGGTGCTTCTGTAATCCCGAGAGCTCTTAATTTATGCCTTTGATGTGAGCTGAGGATGAGGAGATTTCGTGCTCAGGCGGATGAGCGGTGAGAGATGTAAAAAAAAAGGTCATACCGACCTCACCAGCGAGAAAAGGCGGCCAACTGACAAAAGGAGGCAATAGAAATACGAATTTTTCTTCAGAAGTCACTCATAGTAAAGAAATATGAGCAAGTTCAGCCCTGCAAAACGCCTTGTTCAGAAGCGTAGGATGATGAGATGTCTCATATCTTGCTGCATGTGGGAGGATGTTGTCAAGCATATTCGAAATGCTGTATAAATGTCGCTCTAAAGAAGCTGATCATTTGCAACGAGCAATCAGTAAATCATTAGTCTGATTGACACTCGAGCATCTGTGATTGTGATCTACCATGCTACGTTCTCAAACCTGTACTGTAACAAGAGCCGTGTCGGTCTGTCCGTCCGTCGCATTTTTCAGCATTAAGTTGGAGAAATTTGAATATCAGTATAACACAAACAAAAATCGAGCGCGGGCTCAACTATGATCTATTCTATTTCTGGAATATTTCTTCATTATCTCATAGGTAACATCGAAAGATAACCTGTTTTCGTAACTGTCATGCCATTTGATTGCTGTTTATGATGAGCAATAAAAAATAAATATTTTTAAATATCGAGTGCTTGGAAACTGTACTTTAGTATCTACAATACCGTCCACTTGCATACAATGTTCCGGTGCACATTATTCTCATACAAGTTATTTACATCCGTTTGTTAAAATCCCTTATTGAGTGGAGACTTGACTATGAGAGAAGCAGCTAGATTGATAAATGAAAATCGAGAAGCTACTAGAGACCTAAATGCTACTCGACGACAAGGAACCTGAGGTTCTTTGAAATTTCAAATACACACAAAAATTAATCGGGGTGGATATTAGGTATACTGTTGCGATTACGATCTGGCGCGTCACAATGATGACAGTTTCTAACAGGATCAGCTTTTACAACATCCGTAGACTAAAGATATGAAAAGTCCGTGTCAAGTTGTGGCATTGCGAGTAAAATTGTTGAAGCATCATTTTTATTAAAGTAAAAATTATTCATTACCAAGTTTTCTCCTTCTTGAGCAGAGCATGATTTCAAGACTGCATGGAGCAAACATATTTTAGGATTAATATAGTTAAACCATTGTGTGACGCATCTGTAGTGCAATTTCACTTTTGTCTCTACTCATTAACCATAAACGAAATATTTATTAGTAAAAAGAGCTTGAAAACTGTACATTGGTGTCAATAATAATGTCCACTAATTTTTTGAGGAATTAATTTCAACTTTTTATGCAGGCCACCTATCATTTTGATATGCAGGCCACCGATCATTATAATATATAATAAGCAGGCCACCGATCATTATAATATATAATCATTAACATTTTCTTAGTTGCTTGGCTTGTCTCTCGGCTCCTCTCATCAGAAATTCCTTGGAGAATGTTACCGCAAGACCGCGCTGTGATATTCATGGGTCGAAGATAGGAAACTAAATTTCGTATCGTAAACTATGTAATCTTAAGGAAATTAAATGTTTTACTTAATAGAGAACGATATGAAGTTTTGTGGTCAACATGCAGTTTAGTTTCGAATAGTTTTTTTTTACACGAAACGATAAGAAATATTTGTGACCCATTACATATGTCACATGGAAAATACCATTTATTTAAACAGGGAGTAAGTCCTGTTATTTTTGACTAGGTGCGTGTGGTAGCAATACTTTAACTTGCCCCAGGATCATTTCTACTAAAATGATATCTTGAAAAGCAAACCACTTCTACAGAAAAGAAAAGAAAAAAAGAAAGAAAAATAGTTTATTCCAAACTC
>VOMN01095189.1:0-19356 GCA_014899125.1 Orchestia grillus
AGGGTGTTAAGCGGGCTAGAAGTTTCAACAAGCGATAATTAGCGGTGCCTACAGTGGACGAAATTGGTAGGAAAGGAATATTCCTCTTAGGCTAAGGTTCATAAGATTCATATTCCACCAAACCTGTTACCCGACGTCTCAAAAGCCATTTGAGGTTTCATTTGAAAATTGTATGGATAGCATGCACGCAATCTATAAATCTTTTCATTCAATGGCTTATGTTTAATCTCTACTTGGTCCAACGAACAGAAGCGAACTTTGTAACATCTGACAAAATTTATTTTCAGAAAATTGAGATCAAAAGACTTAATCTGGCATAGAAACAATGACTTTTCTCGCTGAATGTAAAAACTCGAAACGAGGACTGTTGGCCTCTAGTACCTAGTAAAATTTGAACGGAATTCATATAATCGGTAAGAGCCACGTTCTTCATGGGCCAATTCAATTAAAATAATCTGAATTCACATTGAAAATATCGTTCATCAACGTCAATGGGGTACAAAAATAAGAGGGCGACTAGAATAATTTCAACGTTCTTGACGATCAAACTTTGAAAGCAAAGCCGAGTACTACTTTCTCTATTTTAGTTAAAACCTTAAATAGAGTAATTAATAATAACGCCATCCGGCTTCAGAGTTTCATAATGCTTACTTAATCCAAGTTAAGGAAGTTTTCCACCATGAATCCACACCACAGCAGTATTTTATTTCAAGACCTAACTTCACGTAGTTTGAATGACTGCGCAAGCGTGTTCCTATTTTTAATTTCAAGCCTAATTCATTTGCTAGTGATGGTGGTAAGCGATATTGTTCAACTTCGACCGAGAGGGACACACTTGCATGTCCCTACAAAGTCTTTAATTCAAAGCGCTTCACAAAATACCGTGAAACCCGATATAATATGAATGCCGAGTTTGACTTTACACGCTACTTGAATAAGTATGCACTACAAAAAAATTTTGGTGCGAATCAACCCTGGTAACACAGACTATACCCTGCATTATAAATGAATAGAAGCACGTTGTTACAGAACTAAGAATCACTGACGTGCTTCATGGTTATGACATGGTGCTAAAAATTAAAATTTTAATACCCTGTTCATCACACAGAATTAGACCTCTCATAATACTAAGAGTTAGTCGAGTTCATTGCGAGTGGAAACTCCTAGGATGATGCTAATCATATTCGTCGAATCTATGTAAAAATACTCAACATTTCGATATTCTTGCATCAGCAGGTGAAACGAAGCTGAAGAAATTTCTTCCGTATTTTGCAAAATTAGAGAAAGGGTTATAGCTCAATTTAAACTATCCGTAAAATTGGACAAGTCTGTCGCACAGGCTTCCATATCCAGCGCAGCACATGCTTGCAGCACGACACGCTCACACTAAATAGAGGACCACGCCAATGGTTCCAATAATTTACAGAGCTCTCGTATTTTCTTGGGCCTGAAGTTCATCCAGCTGATGAACTCCGTCATTATTAGGCACAAATTAACTTGCACTTCTATCATGAAACCGTCTAATTAAGTTAGCCGAGGCTATAGTTGATTACGGGGAGATAATACCAAGAAAAAATTCCAGCCAATTTATCAAAAGTGCAAAAATAAATAGACAACCATCAATTACTAAATTCATTCAGAGTGCTGTAGGTAATGGTAAACAAAAACCGCACAAATTAAAATGAACCATCGACTAGAAATAGACCATTTAATGATCATTGAACCGTTATGTGGACATGAAGATTGGCCGAATGCATGGCAGCAGTCATTAAACCGTCAAATGCAGCAAGAATATCCCCTAAACGCTTTCACAGGCGTCCGCAGGAAGTGATCAGAGGAGTCGAGGGAATGTCGATCCTGTACCCACAAAGGTTGCCCTGGGAAAGTGGCAAAGCTGCTGAGTGGATGCTGATTGGTAGCCCTCTTACCAATCCTCATTCGACAACAGTCCCACACGATGACGTAATGGAAGCTAGAGAGCTGCATGTATAGAGTGTTCAATTTGTTCGGCAACCAATGCAAAGTAGGCTAAGCCATACGGTAGAACGAGGTGTATCAGCTTGGAATTGTTTTATGTTAGATATCAGAATTATTTCGGTAACTAAGGATTTTGGAGCCCTACACACAGTCAACTTGCCTAGTTTGATTCCTCGTAGTCCTGCCTAGCCTGATTCCTGGTAGTCCTGCCTAGCCTGATTCCTGGTAGTCCTGCCTAGCCTGATTCCTAGTAGTCCTGCCTAGCCTGATTCCTAGTAGTCCTGCCTAGCCTGATTCCTAGTAGTCCTGCCTAGCCTGATTCCTAGTAGTCCTGCCTAGCCTGATTCCTAGTAGTCCTGCCTAGCCTGATTCCTAGTAGTCCTGCCTAGCCTGATTCCTAGTAGTCCTGCCTAGCCTGATTCCTAGTAGTCCTGCCTAGCCTGATTCCTAGTAGTCCTGCCTAGCCTGATTCCTAGTAGTCCTGCCTAGCCTGATTCCTAGTAGTCCTGCCTAGCCTGATTCCTAGTAGTCCTGCCTAGCCTGATTCCTAGTAGTCCTGCCTAGCCTGATTCCTAGTAGTCCTGCCTAGCCTGATTCCTAGTAGTCCTGCCTAGCCTGATTCCTAGTAGTCCTGCCTAGCCTGATTCCTTAGTAGTCCGGCCAAGTCTGATTCCTAGTAGTCCTGCCTGGTATGATAGTCAATCGTCCTGCCTGGTATGATCGTCAGTCGTCCTGCCTAGTATGGTCGTCAGTCGTCCTGCCTAGTATGATAGTCAATCGTCCTGCCTAGTATGATAGTCAATCGTCCTGCCTAGTATGATAGTGAGTCGTTCTGCCTAGTATGATAGTCAGTCGTCCTGCTTAGTATGATAGTCAGTCGTCCTGCTTAGTATGATAGTCAGTCGTCTTGCCTAGCGTGATTCCTAGGCATTTTATCTCGTTTCATCCCCAGCGGCATCCTCAATAATCCTCAATACAAGGAGGTTCCTTAATCTTGACGAGCTGTCCATGATTATCTGAAACTGCGTCGAGAAGAAGCGATTGTTTCTCGAAATCTGCGATTGTTCGAATGCCCTCCCAAGACACTTTCTATTTCCGTTTAGAAAACACATCTGTATACTTTGATTTCATTATACTACCTTCGTTATCAAATAATCTCAGAAATTTGAGATACATGCGTTTAATTATTATTAAATTTTTACTTCGTATCACAATAACTAAAGTCAAATTTTCATTCATGTATTGTTTCTTGTGCTCAACAGTTCTAACGAACTTCATTTTTCTGAATTTCTACAAGATATTACAAATTACATGTAGCACTTCGGATTACTGTTCAGGGGCTGCATGCTATCGCTTCAAATGGGTATTGTGACGCTTACGTGCGACTCCTTCGTGACTCGAAGATTTGAATTGGGCTTTTCCTTCATTTTAATTTATTTTTACCTTAACATTGACAACATTTACCTTTGAAAGCGTCTAGCCCATTTATGTTTCTTTTTGTCCATTCGAAGCCGCATATATCATAGAAACCTTACGATTATTTGGCCTCACATATGCAGCGTATCTCCTGAATTTAATTTATTATGATATTAGTAATTAATGGTGAGCAATACTGTGTTCAATGTCAATAACTAGGGATAAAAATGTATCAAATATCAAGCAAAGGAAGGTTAATTTATTGTAAAAAGTTCCTTCAGCGCGTAATAGGACAGTTAAAGTGCTGTTAACCAAATGAAGTGCATGAGAATTTGAAAGGAAAACAGTACATTCGTGTAAAAAAATACATAACTGAGGAAATCATTCATTGCCTCAACACTTTACCTCCGAAGTGCGCTATATATGGTACACGCGATCATCTAACCTAACATAATGTAACCAAAGCACTATCATGTATAGATACAAATTTTCGAGTTTTCTCCAAATTTGTTCATCAATCGAATAAGCTAGTTCTGATTAGAATGAAAATTAATAAGAGTAACCGAATTTGAGAAAACAAAATCCCTCATTTTAAAATTCACAGTGGAGATATTTACATGTGTGGAGAATCGGAGTCAACGTGTTGACCTATGATCGAGCGAAAAGAAACGAACCTTACATGCACATGCACGAAGTTCGAGGTATCCAGCTTGAAAATTTGGACTGTTCAAAAAGACATTCGAGCTTCACTAAATTGGACCAATGATTTAAAAATGTCCTGACTTTTTTTGGATAGGACAGTTAGTAAAATCATTTCATATTGACACTGTTTATACGGGAATTCCAACCCTAGCTTCCTTATGAAATCCTTAACCCTGGAATTCTAACCCTACTTCTAAGGTTACTTGAAGGAGAGGCTCTTGGTCGACGTCCATTGGAAACCATCGAAAATCCAAGTATGGGTAGAAGGTATCCGAGGATAGCATTCTAGGGTTAAGCCATGCCAGTTAGACCTCTCTATTTCAGAAACGCGCAAGTCCGCTAATACCAAATATATATTGATAACTGTTGGTGAGACTCGAGGCAGATCCTAAACGTCGGCTCACCAGTTACAAATTTGACTTGCTTTAGTCTTATGAAATCACGCGTTCACTGAAGTTTACAGGTACTGTTCGTTTGATGCAAGAGCTTGTTTCTATTTTCAAATTTTTTCGAGTTCCAGGCTTTTAAAATGTACGCTCTCGACTCAAAAGAATAAATTATATAGAGAACTACAGAGTTTCAAAAGAACTCCAACCACACGTACCTAAAAAAAATTATACGCACATCGGAGACAACCCTAACTCACTATGGTCTTGGGTGGTGCGAACAAATTCATTTACGGTGTTTCTGCTATGATGGTCTCAATAAAACAGCAGAAAGTTTTGAAGAATCGTGTATTATGAATTTTCAACCTAAATAATTTCACAAGCCCGACTTCATCGAGATGTCAGGTGGACGTTCAACAAAACAACAGAACAGTACGCCCCCAGTTCAACAACAGTAAGCCTCAAAGCTGCCATTTTAGAGCTCATCACAATTTTGGCGTAGAGCTTTTTAATGCTTTGAAATTCAGAACCACCGATTTTCACTTGAAACTTGAATGAGAAAAAATTGATAGACCAATAAAATTCTTTTCACCTGAGAGTTAATGAAGGAATAATTGATAATTGAATAGAATAATTCAATTATTAAACGAAAGAATAATCAAAGGAAGGCTTCAGTGGAGTACTTGAAACTTCACAAAGCTGAAACTGGTATTTTAATCAGGTGTTGATGTCAAGTCGGCATTTCATTGTAAAATTATTTCACGATATCATCACGAAGAAAAAATTTTTGTTCGCGTCAATTGGGTACTTTTTTCCTGCAGCCGTAAACACAATATAACTTGCAGTCATGTGCAGCCCTCGAGTGTACTACACAAACATGAACGTAACGGGCTACAGTGTGACACCTCAAGCCAGACGAACACCTGGGCCCAGACTGGATTCGTCGTGCTCCCCTGGAGCATCTGGGGCTCCCCTGGAACTCGTCGGGCTCCCCTGAAACTCGTCGGGCTCCCCTGAAACTCGTCGGGCTCCCCTGAAACTCGTCGGGCTCCCCTGGAACTCGTCGGGCTCCCCTGGAACTCGTCGGGCTCCCCTGGAACTCGTCGGGCTCCCCTGGAACTCGTCGGGCTCCCCTGGAACACCTCGGGCTACCCTGGAACACCTCGGGCTACCCTGGAACACCTCGGGCTACCCTGGAACACCTCGGGCTACCCTGGAACACCACGGGGTATACTGGGTAGTGGCGAGATCTGTTGGAATCGTGGTATATTATACGGTAATTAGATAGGTAAATGCTGACAACATTGTGGAACAATGAACTGATAGTAACAAAATTATTATTTAACAACGATAAGTGAGTGACAAAATATTGGAATGGTAATGAGCAAAGAATTTATAAGGGGAATGCAGACTAGAGAACAATTGGAGAAAATGACGCGTTATACAAAATTGAACCGTATGTCCGACTTTGAGAGCTCCCTTCATACCACTCGCCCAAAATGCGCAAATGCACCTTTTGAACTACAGAAAAGGGTAATGAAACACACGTTTAGAATTAATCCTTTAATTCATTATCAGTAGGTTATCGGAAATTAAGATGCAAAATTCAATGAGAAATACATGTAGAATGTGCAAGAAATGGTCAGCGATGTGCTGGCGACCAGACACTGAAAATTGCTAGAGAGCAGGAGGTACAAAATATTTAAACACGAGTAGGCACAGAGGACAAAAAAGAAACCCCACTAGCAAAATTTCACAATAACTTCTAACCGCAGAATCAAACATTGGACTTACACCATGAATGTTTGGTCTTATTCGAGAGCGCGTTTTTATCAGACATCTAAGGATTCATAACGTTGCAATATAATTCAAAAGCCAGTGCATGTCTTAATTTTTTCATTAGGTAAACACATTAGGAGATAATGTCAGTCAATGAGCTTCTGGAACATGAGTGTTGCGTTGGAAACACTACGCATTCTCACTAGTTTGTTGCTGAACACTTGTGCAGGCTCGTGCATGCGATGTTTGTACCGCTGCCATCGTCAGATCGGAAATGAAGGGACTGCACAGTCCCTAGACTTCGATCTGACACGAGCATAGCGAGCAAAATTAGCATTCGATGCTCATATTTGTGCGTCTTCTGACACTGTCTTCAGATACTGACCAATCGTTTGAAGCGCACCTTAGTCTAACTATCGCATCGGCTTACAAAATATGAAATTTTGCAATTCCTAGAGGCGTAGAAAAACGTTCGAGGAGATCAATTTTTCCATGCGAAGAGAACTTTCAAGGCCCACCGTGAGAGTAGTGGCATTCATGAAGAGAATAATATTTTGAATGTATAAACAATTTTTGTCATGTATTTAAATGATTTACTTGTTTGTTCGGGTCCGCAATTTACACCACACGGTCAACTTGGGACGTCAATCAAATAAAATACAACCAAAATCACCATTATTTAAAAGGGCCGCGAAGGATAAACAGGAAACATCGGGTACAACGGTGAGTGGTTAACCTCTTTCCAGACGATAGCCTGCTCCAGATGGGACTTCAACTCTTGCGTAACTCTCTGTAGGATTTAAAACAGAAAATTTGAAAACTGTCATCAGTTCGAAAAATATATGTCCTAAATATGTGACAACTGTATTCTTCCGACCGGTAGAAATTTTAACCTAGTTACTTCTGGAAGTTATTCGTTATAATTCATTTGCGCAGGAAGCAGCAGCTTACAGCTCTGCAAAATTTAAATATTTGCCTCTGATTTTTCTTAGAAAAAAGTCCAGGAGCAGAGGGGTTAAAAATTTTTAGAATATCAGTTTCAATTGGAAATATCTCGACCGCAACAGTTGCACAAGGCAACCTCATAAAATATCCATAAAAAGAAATAACTCCGAAGAAGAAGAGAATCAAGCTGTATACATTTATTTTGAAAACCGAAAAAGAATGCATCACCCAAAAAACCGTTATTTCAAGACGCTACAGCAACGATAGATGCACAAGAATCTTATAACTTCGCGCAAGCCCTGGACACAAACGGCTGCTGTACGCTATGCACCCAGGCGTGCTCGGTATAGCTTTATGCTAACGACGATCGAAAATCGAACGACACACTGTTCACTCACCATATTTCTACTTTTTAATTTCATGCTTAATTAAATAAAGTTTAACTCGGAGTTCAATGATGTTTAATTAGGGAAAGCTTTCTAATTCTTTTAAAATTCCTATGGGCTTAAATTTTTTATGAAAAAACGTTTATATTTATACACACTAGTTAACCACCCACCCTTGACGCCCTTAGCGAGCAAGGGAAGTACTCGACCGCCCTTGAACAAAGTTTCACAATGTTCAACTTTGGCGAGGACGGTCGTGTGAGCCTCATTTAAGCACTCAAGCCTCCACCTGAAGGCGTATATTGGTCATGTAACGCAGAACGGCTGTGCACACGGCATAAAGGGACTCTTTAACGAAATAAAATGAATCTAATGAGTTCCCATGCGCTAATTATGTGACATGTTATCATTGATACACACAACTTTCACATCTGCAATCAAAAATAGAGCCCCAAGCCTCGTGCCCTCCAATACCGATTCCTGGCGCTGCCAATCATCAATATCCCACCGCTGCCACCAATGTAATGCATGTCTCATTGATATTGTTACATATATATGTCGTTGCACTAGTTAATCAAAGCTCGTTAAATCTCCCAAGCAGGCGCACTCACTTCACTTATTTTTAATACCATTAATAAAGTAACCAGCTACCACTCTATGGAGGGAAGTATTTTTAACTGTATTGAAAATTAGATTAGTTTGATTAATTACCCAAACGCATGAAGATACCTTTTCATTATACGATTCATTGTCCAATTTGAATGGGTCAAAAAGACAAAATGGTATACGTCTCGTTATGATTAAGGCTTACTTAATATAACTAATATTTGCTATAACGTCTCGCCTGTGATTGATAATACTTCATTAACGATAATTTAAGATAGCTTATCAATGCTCTATTAACCCTTTAAAGGGGATACTATTTTGAAGTACGGCTACATTTACCTTTGTAGAAAAAGCTAATTATAGCCTTATGCGTACGGGCTGTGTATGCATAAGGCTGCGTTTATTGAATTAGAGCCAAACTATACTGAACACTTCGTAACATAATCCTAGGGAATAAATTTTTAAATACAACAAATTGAATCGCTGTGCATACGATGTAATGGGACTCTTTCACGAGATCACACGACTTTAATGACTACCTACCCACGAATTGCTCGAGATGGGTAGATACACGAATCTTTTCTGCCCGCATCCGAAAATCAACTCCCGAGCCAGGTGCTCTTCAAGGTCCATCCCTGGCGGGACGAATTTGTTATCATGGGCAGCCGTGCATTATCAGTTATGAACGAGATTTACTCCTACCATTATGTATAAAATATATCCTGGAACAATTGGTAAACGTCTCCCTGAATTCTCGTATTCGGTTATTTAACCTTGTTTTCAAACTTATTTCTCTTTCAGCATATCAAATGGTGTAGGAGCATTTCACTTCCGGCTTTATCATGTATTTTATTAGCTAAGCTAAATCTCATTCGCGAGGGGAGTACTGATATTTTTAATTTTGTATATTCGCAAGGATTATGCTAGAGCATGCTCAGTCAAATTAATTTTTATTCGGATACTCTTAAAAACTTTCTCACGTATTAAAATTTTCGTTTGCATCTTGTCGCTGAATGATAATTTCTCCTGAATAAGCGTTCATGAATATTTCAGCGCCCCACACGGAACGAAAAAAAAATTCTCATACCCAGTAAGCCTTAATCAAATCGACACGAATACAATTTGTCGTCTTGATCCGCTCAAATTAATCGAATATAATCAATGAATCAGATTGCGAAGGCAGCACCCATGTTTGAACAATTAATTTAACTACTTGAACCTCCAAATCGAAAAAGAAATAAATCCCTGTCAGTGGTAGCAGCGGTTTTTTGATAAATGCGATGAAGCATAAAAAGTTAATTTACAGCCCTGTAAAATAGGCTGAACGCTATTTCAACACTGCAACGACATACATGTAGCCAGTACATGAATAACAATAGTAACAGGACACATTTTGCACGATTTTCATTCTATGCTATAAGCTTCGTTACACTTTAATGCAAATTTACCTGGATGCTTTGAGCAGTTCCGCTGAGTTCATCCAGCTTTGCACACACGCTCGACATTTCTGGCTCGGGAAGGATTGATTCCTTGGATTTCCAGTACTCGCATAACTTCTTGAAAAGCTTTCGCTTTTCTTCAGCAGATTTTGTGGCTGGACTTTGCCACGTCTTCAAATCCTGAGCTGCTAGTGTTCCCAGCGAAAGAAACAAATCTTTGTAATGCTGCAAACCTTCTTCATCAACCCTCACTGCATTGATCAACTGAGAAATTTTATCAGAAAGTGAAAGGGACTTCGTTAGGCGGTCCACTCTGGTCTGGATTGCCTCATTGAGGTGAGTAATGAACTGTTTAGACATATCGTCTCTTCCGACTACGTCATCTATAAACTCAACATTGTGCCGAGCATGGAACCGCTTAGAACATTTTCTGCACATGATATCTCCACAGTCAGCACAAATGTAATCCAAGGCACACCCATGACACTGGCATCGATCATCTAGGGGTAAGTCCTGCGTTTCAGAGACAAAATTTTCAGGAGGGATGAGCGCATAAATGATGGGTAGATTATCGAATGGATGATGTATGGCCCGCCTGCATCTGGGACAACTTCTGCTTATCGAATCCCAAAGGTTCAGAACACACGTGTGGCAGAAAGTGTGGCCACAGTGAAGAGAGAGGGGCTTTCTGTCGCTGGAATTATAGTCTTCATTGCATACTTCACATTCGAAGACGTTACTTGCCATCACTACCTAAAGTTTTACTGAGTTATCGTCACTTAAAATATTTCTAGGTGAACCTGCAACAAAATACGAAGATATATTCTTTGCACATTGAAGGTGTGAATGCAGATTAGGTTTATCATGAGTACCTTATCTATGTATTAATACGCGTGTACCTACCTACCGTTCCGTCACGCTGCGCCACTTTGCAAGGGAAATTTCAGGTCTCGAGCGAAGTATCCTGGATACGGGTTGCATGTTTTGCTATAAAAAGCCAGTCTTCGAGGCTCAATTTCAGTTTCCCTAATAGAGTTCAGACTACTCGTATTATCAAGAAGAAAAATACTTCCAAGACCGGTCTATTTCTGCCCTGAACCCTTAACCTCTGTCCAACACTTAGGAATACTTCTCATGGGCTGGTTTATCTAAAGTTTGTTTATCTAAATTATCGTGAAATTTTCACGGATCCGGCTAGTTAGTATTAGTACAGATAAGAATAATGCATACCATTTTCTTGCGCGTGAGGTAAGTTGCTCTGTGAGAGTCGATAGCACAAATCGAAGTAGCAGTCATTTGTAGCAGGTATGCACAGGAACCATAGATCAATCAACTAGTTGAAACATGTTGATTCAATGGGGTTGACAGTCGCTCCTTGACTGTCGGTCATTTTGCGTTGGAAAATCAACATCGGCGACATGGAAGCGAACCTGTTTTTTCTTACTTCAGATGTTACAATAAAAGCCATTAATGAAAAATTTAGCGGCCAAGATTTAACAAGACGCCTAATAAATATTTACACTGCGTCCCGGTATTCTACACTGTAACTCAAATAGCTCCGTCAAGCCCAACTCTGGATTTTTTTAGAGCCAAGTGAAGAAAAAAAACATTCCAAAAAAGTTTGTTAAACTAAAAATGATCAAAAATTTATATATGAGAGCATTGCAGTGACCTAACGTCGCTGATGAAGTGCTGAACAGTTTCGGGTTAGGTTAGGTTATTCCTAGCTTTCATTTAGTTACTAAAAGTAAAATCAAGTCGCAGAGGATTACAAGGGTGTGCGTATTTTGAAATCTGTATCCTGATACAGAAGATATAGAAGAACACGTGCCATAATGGATAAAAATATATCTTGTAACAATTTGTATACATCACCTAAAATCCTAATCTAGTCTGCGGGCAAAGCCTCTACAGAAACAATCTGTCTCCTGCTGTTGCTCAATTCAAATTCACCCTTTCATTTTTCTTGCACCTCACAATTATGTACACACGACTATCTGTCTCCAAATAAAAGTTCGTGGAGAAGTCTGCACATATTTACTAGTGAGATCTTATTCCTTGATAAGCATGAGCTAGAAATGATGAAATATTTCACCTGTACCTACTCCGTATTTCGTTCACCGGAGAAGCGAATTCACTGCAACGATTCGTTAGTCTATTGTTGAGCCAGACTTTATGTACCAAGGTTTCTGAATCACACTGTCTTTCTGTCTTGGAGTACATCCTTTGTATCTAGAAACCCTCTGGCTAATGTTATGGCTGATGTTATTTTATCTCCCAGCGTCTTTCTGTTTAACACTTTGTCTCCGGACTGGGTCTTATATGGCACACGCCATCATCTAACCTAACCTTATGTACCCAAAGCACTATCATGTATAAATATAAATTTTCAAATTTTCGTCAAATTTGTGTTCATCAATCGAATAAGGTAGTTCTGATTAGAACGAAAATTAATAGGGTAATCAAATTTGTGAAACCAAAATCATTCATTTTCAAATTCATAGCAGAGACATTTGTCACGCAATTTTACCTGCGTTGAGAATCATACTCTAAGTACTTGAGCGTCATTCGCTTACGTCAACATCATGATGTTTAGAAGGGAGCAATTATGAGAAATTCATGTGTAAATATGCATAATGAATTGACGAAAAAATCACCTCCCTTAGTTATCAAGTGCAAAAATCCGAGAGCACATATCCTGTACAAGCGCGTGATAGGACGAACAGGAACTGAAATATTTCTTCCCATTTTAGCCCTCAAAAATCAAAGCAGATTAGGCAGCAGTTCAATTTACAATGCTACGAATTATTTGGTTACCTTTGTTCAAGTCAATTTTGAACCAAATTTGAGGAGAGTGGATTGAATATTATAGAAGAACTTTAGGTTAAATTACTACTTTTATCAATACTTCCATGGGCCTACCTACCCACAGATATTTAAGGTACCAACTTTTTGAAACATCTACGGAACTGAGAAACCCTCTTGAAAGTTTTGAAAAAGCATGAATTTACTTACACCTTCTGAAAGGCGAACCCAAAATAATGACATTTTAAAGCTAACTCCATTAAATACAACGCTTAGCTTTTAGATCACATGCACTAAATTAGTTATATTTGTGCATTTTCAAATATTTTTTTTTTCTCTGAAGACGGCCAGTGGTTGATGCATTCGAAGTTAGGTTTCCCCGGAATGCATCTTGATGATTAACTTGGCTCGTCTGGCTCATTTATATTGAGATTGATTTGGTTCCCAAAGTATTTTCACGCAGTATGATTTTATGCCACTGCATAAATTTGTTGCACGAGCACGATGCTTGTTCATACATTCAGAATTCCCCTTTGAGAACTATTAAGTAAAATTTATTCGCACAAATACTGCCAATGTTTAATGGTTACTTTGCTGCGGCAGACCGCACAGAGCGTCCTGCTTATTGCACAACTTTCATTTCAGGTTCATTAGTTTTTTTTCTTTAGTGTTGAAAACTTATTTTTAAAAAGGTTTAATTCATTGAAAAAGCTATGTTGAAAGATATTCAATCCGTTCCCATACTTATGTATCGAAATTCCACGAAGTCTACGAAAATGTTTAATACATTTTCCCTCTTTTCCACCACGTTACTTAGTGTCAAATGAGCGAAACAAACCTTACCTAACCTAACGTAACCTTAATCCCAACCTTACCCTTACGTAACCTAACGTAACCTTAACGTGACCCTAACGTAACCTGAAGGAGCACAGGAGCGGGAGACAGGTTGTATAATATAAACTAATTTTCCAGTGTTTTATCATATCATACCTTTGGGAAAATATGTTTTCGCCTCCGAGGTCAAAAAATCCAACCCAATGACAAATGAAGGCTGTACGATGAATAGGACGCTGTGTGTTATGGCCTCAGTGAAGCAAATATTAACCCTGCACATTTCGTTAAAAAAATGGTGCTAATTAACGAGTCTTCTTAGGTACACGAAGTTAAAATTAAACCACTAAATAAATTGAAATAAGGACCATGAAGGGCACAAGTTACCACAATAAGTGAAGAAACTAGCTGAAGCCTAGTTTTAATACTTCAACTTTTACACTTCTTATTCTTGCATTATATTTCTTTATAGAGCAAAACTAGAACTAAAGCAAGTACCTACATCCCATCCAGCACGAAGTTCAAATCTGACGAGTTCAAATTCTTAAACTAATCTGTTAACAAAATAATTTTTGTAAACTGGAGATCAAATACCAACTTATTTCGTGAGAGAAGTCGAAAATATGTTAAAATTAGTGTTTGAATAATTGAGAGAGAAAAATGGCCGGCCATTCACTCTCTACGCACACGAACACGCCAGCAAACATTGACTACCTTACACTGGAGCCGCCCGAAGAGTTACTGCGCCTGTTGAACCAACGCCTTGATATTCCGCACTCATCGATCCACCAGACCTCTCTCATAACCCTAGAATATTGCACCATACCACGTAACTATTTCTAATTAATTGCACATTTTTTCAACAACTTCAGGGTTGTGAGAAAACAATTTTGTTCATGTCCATACTAGGTGAACTGGGTATTTATAGAGGTGCTGATTTAAAGATCTGTTCTACTAAGCTCATAGAAAATGATTCTCGTTTTTGAATAGAAGTTTTAACTGTAACATTATAAAAAACATAGACTTCTCATACCAACAAGCAAGAGTAAACTGCCAGCAGTGCATTAAAATAATATAAGTAAACAGCTTCCTAGAATCAAACCTCACTACTAGCTCAAAAATGTTTCGTAGTTTTATAACATCAAATGATTGTAAATTAAATGCACTAGTAAAACCAAGCGAACTTTAACTTTGTAATGCCACCTCTGTACAGCGATTTTACGTCGGGAATTGGAAAGGAGGAAGTGAAAAGGGAGTTGGAGTTCACACGGAAAAAAGTTTTCAAAAGCGCTAGGTTTGGGGTCGAAAGGAAATTTAATTTATGAGATTCAGCAGACCTCAATAAACGTGCATCACGATGTGATGAGTATTGGTTATCATATGTACTAGAGAAAACACAGAAGCCTGGAAGGATACTACACAGAGGAAGTGCAGAGGCTCGATCTAAGGGTAACAGGAATATATTACCCTGGGAGAAACTGACTTAACAAATGCAAGTCGCCCAAAGAAGTGCTATAATCTGAATGTAAATCAATTTGAACCATTTTCAAATGTTTCATGAAAAATATTACAAACATTTTTGGAGTCCTGTGCAATTTAACCTCAGACAAAATGTTTCAAAAATATATGACCGCAAGATTGCATGAATTTTCATTAGTCTAAAAACAAGGCATTAAAAATATGCCGTTAAACAGTTATGCAGTGCCAAAAAACTCTTCCTTTCCATACGAAAATTAACTTGCGTTTTGTCAGCGCTTGCGATTAGCTCTTCTGTCTTCGTAATCAAATCTGACGACGTTTCTTCGTCAGGAAGCCGAGAGTCCCTTCCCTTCCAGGCTTCGCATAATCTTTCGAACAGCTCTTGCTTCTCTTAGGTTAATTTTGTTCTTACATTTTCCATGAGTCCAGGTCCACCATTAACGATATTTTTACGGAGCATAGCATACATAGTGGTTTTTGGAGGAAATGTTGGAACATTTCCTCTTTACGAACCTTCATTTCGTTAACAGAGTGAAACCACACTCGACACTGACAAGGCATAAGAGAAACGTTCTGCTTTGGTTTCAATTTTACTCTATAAATTTTGCGGCCACCTCATCTTCGTCAATAACGTCTCACATGAACTCGATGCGGTGCTGTTGGTGCGACTGCCTGCAGCATTTTCTGCACAGAATGTCTCCACAGTCGGCACAGAAGTGATCCAAGTCAGAGTCGTGAATCAAGTGATGTGTTTGTGGCGCAGGTTTTTGCGATGGAGCAATGAGCGCATAAATGACAGCAGTTGGTCCACAGGCTGAATTATATGCTGCCTGCATTTGGGACAATGTCTATGACTTTTTTGTTACGATGAGCACTAGTCACTTGCGGCAAAATGTATGACCGCTAGGAAAGCTGATAGGTTTTCGCTTGGAGGCGTCGTAATCTTTGTTGTAGATCTCACACTAAAACACATTTAAAAACATTATTGCGGCCAACATACAAATCTTCCGAGCAGGATCGCTTCTGAAACAAACTTTCAACATCCGGATTTCTTAATCGAATTTCATTAAGTAAAAAAAATGGCTGTAACTGCCTAGCACGGACGTCATCTACCTTGTGTCTGGCTAGTGTATCCAAGGTGTTAAAAAAATGTATTTCAATGCATGTGCCATAGAACTAAACTATATTTCCTCGGCTTTTTCGATTTTTAAAATCACCGCAAAATGCATAGGTATTAAAATACTATTTAGCTCTACAGGCTGCCTTCTCTCAAAGGCAGCCCGAAGTCGAAGTTCGATTTTGTCCAGTGCTGTTCCGGAGTTTTCAGCGGTCGAATTCCTTCATTGCGTGAGAGAGAACAATGTATGAATATGAACATCTACACATCGGGTTTTATTGTTTAGTAGATGAGCTCAGCCAACATTCGTTGCTATTGTAGGATCAGCAGCGGACAGACTGGGGTAGCTGCAATGTCTCCTCTGAATAATTGCTCATCTCTTATAATCAATTCCTAACGCATTAATGGACGACGGGTAGAATATGAACCGGTGATTTTTTTCTGAAATTATTGACGGATGAGTGGGACTCGTGGGCGCAGTCATCAACTCCTATCCCATTTATAATACTAAGCAACCACCTATGTATAAAGGTTGATTAACAAATAAGAGTTGAAATTTTAAAATATTTATTATCGTTCAAGTATTGACAGTTGCAACTTGACTAAACAGATAAGTTCAAATCATTTAAAATTGACTTACGTTGATGAATAACAACAATCTCCAGCCAACAACACCTATTGGACAGGACATCCAACATCAACAATCTGATGTCCTGTCCACTCCTAAAACCTATAATTCTAAAACTATCATCATAAATAGGGGGTCAGCTTCACTTCTTCTTATTTTAGGTTAGGACTATAGGCTTAGTAAGAATTTTAAATTCCCTGTGTTGTTTCTCTCTTATGTTCAACTACTTTATCCGTTTAGTGATTTCTCACTTGTAATATACACAAATAAGTTTTCTATTCTTTCCAGTTACTGAAGATGACCGTAGAATTACTCGAAAGCTATGTACGTACTTTTAATACACATCTAATTCTGTTAAGACGTTTTTACCTATACTTTTTTTTAATTTAGGGTTGTTTTCTGGTTGAGGTGTACTGGGTGCTCGTATACGGGTGCAGTAAATACATGTTTAAATAAATGTTTAATATTGTTACAGAGATATATTTTATGTTTCGAAAGATTTTACTATTACGTTCAGTGAAAATGATTTTCATTCCATATATGAAAAATTTAGCCGTAGCAAAATCGAAAAAATTAAACTCAAAGTGTTAAGCAATCTTCAACCGTCCGCACTGCATCATGTAACTAACAGCTTCCTAAAATCAAACTTCACAATTATCAAATAAATCGTGATTTATGGTTCAGTTATTCCCAATTACTATGAAATAAATAAGAGGAGAAGCAAATCTATACTTTAAATATCCTCCAATGTGCAAAAGCATCAAGATGCGAAAAATATTAAAAATTACCACACAGTAGAAAGTGCAGCAGGATTTCGAAGTAGGAGAACTTAAGACTTAAATTTCCAAGGGAATTGAATTTATAAGATTCAGTACTTTTAAATACAAATAAACCTGCATCATGGCGAAGATAAAGAGTAATTATTTCTAGCAGAGTGGATAGTTGATTGTTAAAATATATTAGTAGGTAATAGTATAATTTACTTTGTCTGATGTTCAATGATAAAAGAGACAACCATCTACTTGAAAATTGATTCAGGGTGCGGCTGGTAGTAGTGAACGAAAACAGTCTGCAGAAAACAGGAGCAGAAATGAGCGATGGACGATTTAATGACTACTAGACAAACCGTGACCCGTTGGGTCAAATAAAATTGATCAAAATCAAACCGTATCCAGAAATATCCGATGCAGTTAAGTCGGTATCCACAATACAGGATTAAACGAAGAGTATAGATTTCGGATATCTCAGATTCGTCAGACAAACGTGTGCAAGGTTTCAAGCAAACAAGCAAACAAGCTAGATAGACATAGATAGACATAGATAGACAGACAGATAGATAAAATTATCGGGTCCGTATTCCTAAACTAACAGCGAGACTGCCAAATAAGGCAGTCCGTAACAGTGACACTGAAAATGAAATTATTTCATTCAAGAGTTGTTGTATATGAGAGAGAATCTTAAGAATTTTAAGACCATTTGTCTCACCATTTTTGGCGGGGCACGGCTACTAGTTATAGTGCGATCCTTACGCTTACTTGACAATATTGGTAAATATTTCATTGTAACTGATGGGTGTGCAGCAGGAAAATTTCAATGCTCAATAACTGTGTTTGGCTAATGTAACCCCCAATGTAAAAAATTTATTTCATTCCTGGGCTACCTTGGGCTACATTGGGTTATCTTGGGCTACAATGGGTTACCTCGGGCTACCTTGAGTTACCTCGAGCTACACTGGGTTACCTCGGGCTACACTGGGATACTTCGGGCTACACTGAGTTACCTCGGGCTACACTGAGTTACCTCGGGCTACACTGGGTTACCTCGGGCTACACTGGGTTACCTCGGGCTACAATGGGTTACCTCGGGCTACACTGGGTTACCTCGGGCTACACTGAGTTACCTCGGGCTAAATAAAGTTACTTCGGGCCACGCTGAATTAACTCGGGCTACACTGAGTTACCTCGGGCTTCACTGGGCTACCTCGGGCTACACTGAGTTACCTCGGGCTACAATGGGTTATCTCGGGCTACACTGGGCTACCTCGGGCTACACTGAGTTACCTCGAGCTACACTGGGTTACCTCGGTCTACACTGGGTAACACACATTGGGCAACATTGGCTCCCACTGGATGGCATCTACTGCAGCCCAAAGTAAGATCGTATAGAAAAAGGTAATTTAAGTTACTTTGGACTACAATGTGCTGTCTAGTACTGCTTTGGGCCACGTTGAGGTACTCTGGGTTACTTTCAGTAATGTACAGTAGGAGTAATTAGATATACGTAACTCTGTTATCACATTAGATAAACGTCCTCGTGAAATGAGCTACATTTCTCTCAGAATCTCAGTTGTGCTTAATTTAAGAAATACCTAAACTTAATGTAACGTGATTTATGAAGTTTGAAATGACGGAAAATTTATTTCCAGCTAGTCATCTTACCAAGAATTATAGGAGTAACTGGAATGATCATTGAAACTCGCAGTGTGAAAATTTTGCAGCAGGTGCAATTTCAACTGCTTCGTAGCTTTCTGTAAAATATAAAACGAAAAATTTAAAAGGTGTCATCATTTAGACAAATTTATATTCTAAATAAGAGACTCTAACTGTGCTATTCCGACCGATAGAAATTCAAACGGTAAATTGTTCATAATTTTTGTTCCAACTCATTTGCGGTGAAAATTACCAGCGACACTAAAAATAAAAATATTTGACCTGACTTCTAAAAGAAATTCATTTCCATTGAAGTTCGGAAACTTCTGAGTGTCTTTCTCCATTGGAATCAAATCAATGCTTATTACATGCATGAAATTTCATTATATTCTATCGCAAAGTCACCTGAACTTTTTGAGCAGCTGCGTCAA
>VOMN01095192.1:0-19477 GCA_014899125.1 Orchestia grillus
CAACACTCCCGTGCAAGAAGCGACTATATCAGGAAATATCTGCCAGAGCTGTTGCCAAGTTCCATTTTATTGAAACGTATAGTGAACTCTGATGCACACTGACCTGGGTTGTATAGTTGTGACAGGATGGACCATGCCATTAAATGAAGTGTGAAGTTTCCTACACTATCGTGTTTCAGAATCAAAGCTCAGAACATTTGAGACTTGCAATGACAAAGCAGCGCAATGCTTCTACAGCAACGAATTATGCTGTTTTCAGTACAATGGCATCACGCGTCAACATTCCCCGTCTACACAACTATGTACGTAGACTACACGTAAGCATTTTTACTAACAGCCAGACTGCGTAGACCGCTTGAAAAAAATTACTGGAACAAGTACCAGAGCTCTTGGGTGCCAGTGGTTAGCACATGATACGTTATGTTCACTTACAGGAAATTTTTGTTCGTCGAAACATACGAAGCTAATTTCAAGGTGCCAGATAGGATACACCAGGGACTATGATTCCAAAAACTTGGGTCGATCAAAAAATTATTCGTTGCAGGTTTCCAAAAATCACAGTGAATAAGTTTGAGTGAAGTCTTGCTCTTCCATGATAAGGAATTTAGATCCCCATAATATTTATGCACGTCTCTAAATGGGATAAAATGAATCCTTAGAAATATGGCATCGTTTTCTGCTTTGCTTTCTCTGATTAACGACAAAATTATGAATTTGAAGTAGTGTAATTTTAGCGCTGCTGAGAACCTTTAATTGAAATGCATCGTTAGCAAACGAAAACATATTCTGCTACATTATTTTCCTCAGATTATGAAGAATTGCTGATGTCACGATGCAGTTCTACTTCCGTTAACCAAGTCGTCTTTTATTCCCCATCCCCTGTATTTTTAACTAAACTGGTGCAGGGGCATACTTCGCCTATTATCCAAAGATTCGTGGAGCCGATAGTGTGCTGCATAATGCGCAAAGTCTGTTAAATAATACGAGAAGCGCAGGAGGTAAGTGTGCGAGGCGAGCGCAGCATTGAGCTCCCGGGCCTATGACGCTTGTAAAAATCGGCACTGTTAACTTCTCAGAGTTCGCTGACCAACACAGCAATGCAATGACAAAGCAGAGTGAGTCTTCTTTGATTTTCATCACTTAATGATCACCTCATCTGATAAATGATCCTGTGATATCGTACTGCATTGTAAAATAATTTGAGGACCAGAAGGAGTTATAGAGCCGGTGCTTCTCTATCAAAAAAACCTTAGCCCTCATTTTGTGTTGGGTAGTGTCGCAGGAGCAAGGTTATTCCCACAAAACCGATTTGTATGCGCGGGAAGGCTGGAGCTATTTTGTGATACGGTCGGGCGAAGTGACTTTAGCAAGGCAGATGCTCTGCCACTAGAGATGCCAATACGGTGTAGGAAGTGTTTTTATGGATTATTTATGTCAATTTGACACCAACGCAAACCAAAAATTCAAGGATCAGGATTATATAATCTCATCTAGTATTGTCATTTATTTACTCATACACATTTATCGATCACAGTTCTTCACGTGGTTTCTAATGACTTTGTTCTAAAATGTACAATACTCGTACACGAAATTGCTCATTAAAATATGATACCACGACTTTTACTGATTGGTCTCAGAGAAAATATCCTTTATTGCACTTCTTTTTTCCCGCTTGGAAATAAGTCCGGAAACAAATATGCTACTTTATTGTGCACAACGCACATTTATTTTGGTAAATTCCTGTAGGAGAAGTAAAGTCTTGTAGAATCTTGGCAATAGCTTTTCGAAACTTCATTCCATATAGAAGCATATTGAGGGCTCAATTTTAAGGACTCACGCAGCCTGGTGCGGGCAAACTGAGAAATATTCATTGAGGGAATCATGCGGCCGTAATCACCGCCTTACATATTATTATTCATTGAGGGAATCATGCGGTCGTAATCACTGCATTACATATTTACGCAGACTCGCTTTTAAAGGGAAAATCGGGTTCCAAGATACCAGTTACTGCCAAATTTCATGCACAATAAGTTGCTAGGACCGTAAATTTTCAGGTCAATCTGTACCTCCATGCCACAACAAATGTGCCTTTAGTATTTTCTGAGCCAAAATGGAATTTTTTTCATATTTTGGATACTATCACGAGTGTAAATACTGCAGTATATCAATGACGTCGGAATTTCATTTTTCATCAGGATACGTGTTCCTTATTCTACGAACGTTAGATATGTAAGCTCTTCCTTAGATCCATTGACTGTCAACTTATTTTGTCCCAGAGATGGTGCATTAGCCACCATCTATATCGCTCTTGAACCCGTCCAACTAACTATTTAGTTTTAAAGCTCACGTTAGATCCGTAAACTTCATTTTTTCTACCTCCACCAATGGCACACAATGCATTGTCGTACGTGATTGCACACCGTCGATGCATTACAACTCGAGCTCTCGCAGCGTGCGCGCTCGTCTAAAAACCAAATGTCTTGGCCTTCCAGCAAAAAGGACGCAGCTACAATCTTCCACGATGCGGACTACTTCAACATGACAGGCGAAGGCTACGTGTGGATTGTAACGGAGCAGGCACTCAGCAGCGACGGTGTTCCCGTTGGTACGATTGGACTGAGACTCGTCAACGCTTCCAACCAAGAGGCGCACATCACCGATAGCTTGTGAGTCCAGAGTCGCAAAGTTTCCGTGTAGATCACTTTAAAAATTTGCTAGAATCCCTCCCAGATTGCTGTGGTGCTAGTGGTTAATTTGATGCATTATGGTCATGAATAGGAGATTGTTGCTCGTTAAAACAGGAAAGCTAACTCAAAGATGCAGTAGAGGACGTTCGAGCGAGCATGATTCCAAAAACTGGGAATAATAACTCGAGTTGCATAATAACATCACTCGAGTTGCAGAAATCGCAAGGCGTTTGAGATTGAACTCTATGAAAAGTACCGCACACGATACTTTTTTTTCACATGCATGAATGTTATAGTTAGAGTGTAATTTTCTGCTGTTGAACGTTTAATACACAAAATTAAAAGGATAATATTTTGCAGCTATAATGGTATGGAGAACCTAGTAAGAATTGAAAAAATAAATGTTATCCAACAGTTTCAAATTATGAACGTAAAAGTGAATCGAAAGCATTCTCAGTTATAGGTAACGCGATCATTTTACAGTTAGAGGATTTCATAATTTCTTTTTATGATCGTTTGGGAAGTATTGAAAGATTAATGCAACTCAAAATCACTTAGAATTGAACAGCACGGTCGAGTGTTGGTAATTTTGTAAAGTAGAGTAACTCGAGTTTAATTTCTTACACTAAGCCTTTCTTTTAGAAACACCGAGAAGGTTATCAGATTAAAAAAAATTATTTTTGGAAAATATTTTTTAGGTTATAGGGAGCAGAGACAGATGATATCATCGTCACAAAACAAAGTTTAGTAATTACGGATTACTTTTCATTAAATAATGACTAACCCAAGAAACCTAACCTTAAAATATGACCTCAATTCCTGGTTTAGTCGAACAACTGATGTGTCACAGGATACTTTTAAATACGTATTTCGCCAGCATACCTTATTATTAGAAGAAAAACGAATCAATTTCTCATGTTTTCTTGCCATTGAAGGTACGTGCTAGCCGGAGCTCTAAAAAAGCTTCACGCGAAGGAGAATGCGACGAATAGCCCCCCCAAGGACTGCGACAATACTGGCAGTCACTGGGAGACTGGAAAAATACTCTTCAAGTAAGTATTATAAGAGCTTGATGGTCTGCCTGAGTTTTGACGTGATGAGCGGTCCCTATTTCATATTTTCAAAAGACTATTTCATCAAATGGGTACTTCGTTTATCAGATGTTTTTCGTAGTTGGATATGATATTTCATTTAAAAAATACGAATTCGCTTTCACCGGCACTGTCGACTGGGTTGTTTTTGATTACTTAGAAATATTAAAATCGATTGCAAGTATTATTTCGTTACAAATTGCGCAAGTTTCTGACTAAATATCACTAGTTCTAAAGAGAATCCAGAAAAATTCAATTTTCAAAACTAAAAGTACTCTTCTGCAACCTAAATTTTAAAATGACGATTTAGTTTTCTTCGAAATCGGAGTGGTTAAAACATTTTTTCTTATTTTTTTCCTGAACATTTTGGCCACGATACTTTTACATTTAACCTTGAAAGAATTCACGTATCTTATTAAAATGGGACAATTTGGCAGCGTTCACTCTCGTAAACAAATGATTAACGTTGAGCTGTCTAGTACGGGTGGTCTAGACTTTACACTGAGCGCTAACGGCTACCTGAGATAAATTTCTTCCGGTACAGCAGCGAACATTGGACGGTGAGACGCAGGTGCATACATATATACATGTATACTTTTGCAGGTACATCCAGCACGAGGTTCTGGAGGACGGTCTCACCGGCAAGGTGGCCTTCGATGAGAGTGGTGACCGCATCAACGCTGAGTACACCATCATCAACATTCAAAAGGACAATTCGTCGCATACTAAGCTAAAAGGAGTTGCAGTTGGAGAGTTTATATTCAATAAGGTCAGTGGGAGCTGCAAGTCTGTGTGTTCAACGAAATGCTGTGCAGTGGAGGAGGGGAGGAGGAGGGGAGTGTTATAACGTCCTATATTCAACTGGAAATACATTCGGGCTCAGTTTTCACATTTCAGTAGTAGAAATTCGTGCTCAACACTCGAAATACATCATGATTTTGTTATCAGCCTTAATATCAAGTTAAACGACCAATTAGTAGCTTAAATTTTAACAGGGAGCTCGATAGCCTACAGTCTGTCTGTGGAATTCTAATTTTTCAGATGAAACTGTGGCCAGATTACGTATCTTCAGATTTAAAAACAAACACTGTTACCAAGTTTTACCCATTATTCGGTGTGTGAATGGGGGCTGTGTGAGGTTGTGTTGGAAGTGTAGCACATTTGTTTTGTGCGTAAGTGTGGTGCAGCACATTTGTGTGTTGTGCATGGGTGTGGTGCAACACCATGTGAGTTGTGCGTGGAAGTGGTGCACCACATTTGTGTGTTGCGCTTGTACCATGTGAGTTGCGCGTGGGTTTGGTGCAGTACACTTTTTGTGTTGCGCTTGGGTTTGTTGCAACACCATGCTAGTCGCACGTAACAAAACCTGGTGTGTTGAGGGTTTACGCAGCAAAGAAACCCAGGCGTTACGCGTTAGCGACTCGAGACGCTGGAGGCGTTGGAGATCACATTTCATTGAGCCACCATTTTTGTGGAGCCGTCTCCTGTCGTCCTCACGCCTTCGCTAAGCGGCTCATTGTTTTGGCCAGCTAGTGATACTTTCGTTTCAATCCCACGCTGGTTGGTTAGAACTACGAAAACGTTAAAAATAATGGGATTTTTCTGATGAAGTTTTGGTGTTAGTTGTTTATCCTGTTATTTTTAATATTATTATTATCATTAAAAGAGAACCTATAATCAGCCACGGTTGAAAAATAAATCTCAAGGTTAACTTTTAAACAATCCTCTGATCAGTAGAACTTAAATAAACTTTTTCAGCTTCTTCTTTTAAATTCTCACAGTTGACCTCCTAACTACTCTGAATGTTTCCACTGAATTGTTCCTCTAAAATCCTAACTCATGAGCTTAAATCAAACGCAGTTTCTTGAAACAATTGTAAACAAAACAAAATTGTATGTGTTTTCCATACTTCCTGTGAGTTCTTTCCCTTTACGCGCTGGTCACGTCTGCCCCTCGTGCTTCTCCAAGCTGTTTACCATCTCGCTTTCTTTGATGTTTTCTTTATTTTTCGTTGTCCGATTTGACTTTGACTTTGAAATCCTCCAGCGACCTCATCCTTGAATTCTAGCATAACATCCGCTGTCTCTTGAGGTGCTGCTAGTCCTCCGTCAGTACGGAGAAAGAAATATGTTCTTACATGCAAACAGTGTAACCATGGGTGAAAATTCACATGAATATGCTGAGTCACTCAATAGTTTAGTAAAGATCTTCTTATCATAACGTTTGGGTCGTGATTTATCAAGGTGGTAATTTTTTCATGTAGAGTATTCAAACTGTTCAATGGTAAGATATAAAGGAAACCTCGCAAGAACAAGTAAGATATGTATTAAGAAGTTTATAACAGTTAAAATTGGAAATTACTTGCAAATACGTAATAATAAGTACATTAGGTGGTAACCAAGTATATAAGTAATTACAAGTAAAATGCGCTATGACAAGTAAAACGGATAATCATGAGTAAACATGGCGTGAAAACTTAAAAAGAAACAATTGCTTTCATTCATAAAACACAAAAAACACTGAATGAAAATGATTCTAGAAGAGCTTTGTTGTCACATCTACTAGTGTCTTAACGTATTTCTTCCTATTAGTGCTATAATAATGAAAATTTGTGAGTGACCTCGATGTTTAAAAAGGGATAGGATACTTTCTCTAGACTTCAAAAATTTTTTTTGACATCATATGCTGGACTTCTGTGTTTTGAAGCTTGACCATCATGACTGATCCTAATGTTTAAAATGTGATTGGACTCCCCATAAGTTTTTTTGACATCATATGCTGGACTTCTGTGTTCCGTGACATGGTTGTCGCCGACGCTTCCTGCTTTTCATTGTGCCCTGTTTCCCACGTGTATGGTGTCCTCACGTCTCCTTAAAAGGTGAAGGAAAGATATCAGAATTCAAATGTTCTTTTAAATTCGCCGCCTTCCCATTCTGTACAAGGCCTTCTTTCTCTTCTCTCTAAACATAAATAAGCTTTCTTTAACTCTAAATTTTAGGAGGGAAAATTAAATTTCACGTTAAAATTTTAGATGTCCCCATCGGGGAAAGGTCACACCAATAACTCCTGTCTTTCCTTCTACCTCTTTTAGAACCCATTTTCTAATTCTATCACCGTAAAATATTGATGTTGAAAACGTTTTAGGTATTTTTTTTGCTGAGTGTTCGTCCTCTGAATTATATTTCGCTTTTTATTTGTGTTTTTGTTCATTGGTCTTTTATGCAGAATCAAAATATAATGACCAATAAGTTTGAAAATTACAAGCACTCGTCCGCGACTGCAGTGAAGTGAATTCGAATTTTCCACGTACGTAAATACTTGGAGTTAATAGGCTTGAAAGTTTGGATCAGTGGAACTCGATCCCATTCTCAGACGTTTTATGTAGTGTTTCCGTTTTCAAATCCACTATTTGTTATTCCTCGAGGCGTCGAGTCTATGAGTTAATTGATACTAGAGCTTCAATTTGTCATTAATCAATGGTGCAATTATGGAACTAAAATTCGTATCTAATTCAATGAAAGATTCTTTCGCTTATTGGCTCAGGTTCCCCTTGTATCAATAGTGAAAAAAGTAAAACCCACTATGAACTGATCTACATTATCGTAGAGTTTCCTTCATGAAATTTCATTGGAAACTAGACATTTGCAGGGAAGAATATCGGCAGTTGAAATTGACTCGGATCTGCTTAAAATATTTGGAAGACGTAAAACTTATAGATCATAATGTGATTTCGGAATGAGTGTCACGCGCCTAAAATCGAGCTGTCACATCTTGATCTTCTGCTGCATTCGAGGAGAATTTCTGGGTCATGGCAATTTCAAGCATAGCCTGCTATTAAAGCATTACCTAACATTACCTACTAACCAAAGTTAGTTAGTGGAACTTAGAATGTATGTATCTTCCATTTTTTGAAGCATTCAATTATTTTTCAGACTCGGGGCTAAACTGTACGCTCTGACAAAATCCAGGGGATTGAATACGTTGTGACAATAAGTTTAGTTAGCCATAATCTAGGTCTAGGAACGTTGTTCATTGGGTACAATACCACTTGAACTTGTGTTGTGTGCACATTATTAGTTTTTGTGCGAGACTCATTACGGATAAACCTCTTGCAGCGATACTAGCTCAGGTCTACAGACTTTGATCAGTTCACTTGCAGTTTTTACAGGTGGGTCTGAATTCAACGTTCGGTCTTTCTGGGGTTAGAACTAAAGACTTGATCTCACTGACTGCTGTAAGTGCAACACTGTTTGATCTGCCGCCTAAATCCTATTTCAATTATAGTGTGATTTGGTAGATTAAAGACACGCCAACTACGTGTTGAAATGTATTGAAATAGACTCAGGAATCTGACAACCGTGGATTCGATGTAAATCCGCGTGCTAATTTCAGGTTGGAAGATGAAATACACTCATTTATGCAGTTCGCTGATGGAGGTTTATCCTTAGCTCAGCACTTTTGACTTCACTAGTCGCACACTAGGGTGGAACGTATCTCTCCTGTTTCAATTAGCCCGGCAGTGAAAGATGGAGAAGCCGGAGCCGAGAAAGAGACAAGGAAGGAGCTAGCAGTGAGGTAACCTTTCCTGCACAGACACACCCGTACCCTTGCGTGTCAACACTTCTTACTAATCAGCGCTTTGCAACCGAGGGCTCATATTTGCTTACAGTTGTCGACGTCTTGGCTCATAGGCTTCACCTAAATTGCTTAGCTAAAGTAACTCCTTGAAGCTTACTCGTTTCAGTTGTAAATGCACTCAATTCTGCGTTGTTGGGTCCATGTGTCCCAAGATTACTAAAGCGGTGTAAATGGAAACTTCCCGGACAACATTTGTGAATTAAAGTTAACGGATGTACTTTAATTCTCACGCAATTTGAAAAACTTGATCAACATTTTGTTTTAGCATTCTCGGGCCCCCGTTGTGCCTATGAGCCACTTAGTCAGGTCCGTACGAAATCTGATGGTCGTCGTGAGTAAAGAGTCCTTCAGAATCGGTGCTCACCCAAACTGGTGCTCGAGCGATCAAACGTTGCACATTTTCATAAATTTGTTCGAGAATTAACATTGCAAAACATGGCCTGTACAAGCGCGAGGCTTGGTGCCTCATGAATTAGAAATTTTTAGCTCGTGATCGTACCGAAGACCTCGGTGGTACAATGAGAAACCACCTCTTAGGAAACCCACGCATGGCGTCTCCAAGTGCATCCACAGCCCGCTGACCGAAATGTAGCTGGAGTTTGGCCATACGAGGGTTCGTTGCATTGCTTACAGGTTCTCCAAAATGAAGAAACTTTCAATTTGAATAGCTCATCGGTGTTTTATGAACTTTTATTCCTGAGTTTTTGCCGTCAGTGCCTCAGCACAAATGCAAGGGCTACAATGCTTCATGGGCTCACAGAGTTTTGTTTCTTCACTAACTAACTTTAATCGTTTTTGTGTTTACGTGTTTTCTCTTTCGTTTCATTTGCGAAGTGGCTCGATATTCTCTTGCCGCATGAGCTTCAGGCTGAGTGACAGACAAAGACTAGAACTCGTGTCAACTTTTCCATAACGCCGATTTCGTTAGTCAGAAGAGGAATGACTTCACGAACTGGACCACCGGATTTCGTACGGATTGCGCAGCCCAGATTCTCGTTGCCTCGCCAGCCCCGAATCAAACACGAGCTCCCAAGACAGAAATAACGTTGTCTTGTCCAGTTCATAACTAGAAAGTTTGTGTGAATGCGTGCACAGCTAGAGTGCTTTCTTGCACTGGCGTGTTGCTAGTTACTAACTGGCGTTTACTGCATCATGCTCCATATTTAACACCTATAACGGTATGTAGTCTTTGCAAGAGTGTCATGTTCCAATTTTGCATACTTACCAACATACCTTGTCGTTTTCACTAAGATTAAAAAATAATCCTTCGCTTCCTGCTAATTGAGGCAAAGTCATGTCATAGTTGTCCGTACTGTCATAAAATCACGATTTGAATTGATTTTTTTTCAGGTCGTGGAAGCATAATAGTGATTTGAGCGAACCACAATTTCTTCGTTGTTTTAGATACTTTCTGTTCTTCTACTGACGTGTTTTTGTAAGCGTTGCATACTATAATACTGAAACGTGGAACATCATGCGAATCGCTTTCCAGTGAAACGTCATCCCGAACATTTTCGGTCATCATTATCGTCTCGACCAAGAACAAGAAAGTTGGAGGCACATCAACTCAAGGCAAACTACATTGCCGAAGAGAGGTGAAAGAGGGCGAGATTTTACCAGAAAAAAGTTTGGAAAACAGTGTTACTTTGTTTCCTGAGCTATCAATAATAATAATAAATGAACTTTGTGTCCATAAAACACAGAATGACTGCAACATAAATTGACCGAACGGTACATGAACTTCTATTTATGCTACAGTCATCACACATACGCATGTATTGAGTGCAAACATAAGACATGACAAATATGTTAGCTATGGTCCGTCTGAAAGCCGATGCTCTTAACACATGTATTTGTATTGAGGTCCTGCTGACGTTGATGCTCATATACATCGACGTTCAATCTCTTTTTTCCTTCCAGTCCCTGGAAGGGTTCATTTCTTACCCTATGACTTTTACTTATCTCACTATTGCTCACTGTCAGTTACTATGTTCCAACTCAATCATTATTTCCTGTCACTTCATCGTTTCTCAGTTGTCGGTGACCCATTCCACCTCATCACATAAGTTCAACTTTTCCCCACCTTTCCTCAGTTTAAAATGCTCAATGCGTCTAAAAACAAAGACTTTTGCCTCAATGCTTCCGTTACAAAATATGAATTGTGTTATATGTGAAAAGGACAGGAGTCAGTGAGAAGAACTACCTCCTGAAGCAACACTTTCTGGATGTTGATTGGTGGCGGCGCCGGCTCGAGAAGGCCCGTCATTGCTGCGCTTGCGCACACGCACGCCTCGAGAGAGAGCAGCCAAAATTGAGATCACGGGTATCTTTAATCATCTACATTCGCGTAGATGTGTAGTGTCCATCAGGTGGTCGGCTACTTGCACATATAAGGAATTACGCGGATTTTTAAAAAATCCTGCTCGTAATTTTAACATTTGCCACGAATCGTAAACGCTTTTTAGGTCGTTTTGTATTAATTTTTATCGTGGATTCGAACGTTAATAGCTCAAGATTATCGTTAATAGTTTCGTTCAAGAATGAAACAAGAACGAAACCTGGAATTGGTAGTCTCTGTCCTGGTAAATATTAAAATTATTTTTTTCGCGAACACTGGTTTGGGAAGTAACTTATTTACTAGCCAACACTGCTTTGCTTAAACATTTACTCTTTTATTTATTGTTATTTTTGATTAATTCAACGCAATCATTTAGAGTTGGTCGTTTTGTAAAGACCGTAACGTGAGTTACGTTGTTACAATGCATGATTAATTTCTTCATTGCGCATGAAATGAAGTGCATGTATGTAGCTTTGCCTCCATGCGCTTTCTTGGAAGTTATACGCTCAATGATCGTAGGATGCTTCTTCAAAACTGTCAATTACGTCACTGAAGATTTCAAGGTCAAGTAAGACGTCGTAAAAATTTATATTGTTTCAAATCAATTAAAAAAAATGTCGTGCAATACATTATTGATACTTTTCTGCAAGCTTCTTTCTAAGTTGTGATTACTTATCCACCTCAGTTATTTCTCAACTGGAAAACCTTTGGTGATAAAGGAAAGTTATCGTCGTTCCATGCTAAAAATCTGCGTATGGATTATGGGATAAAAGGAATTGAAATTGATTTTGCAGTTGAACAAGTTTCGATCGTCACCACATCAGTTGATCATTTATGAAGCTACATTTCTCTTAGAGTAGTTCGTTTATAATCGATACCTTCAAGAGCCATAAATGTGCTGACTTAGAAATCAGTTCCTAGTTACTCGAAAACTCTGTGAAATAAGTAAATTGTGTTTAAAAGAGATACCTGGCATTCACTGAAAGACCTATTTTTTTAAACGAGTTTAGAATAAAAAACTGACTCACACTTATAACGCAGGGGCGCTTGCGCTTGTCTGTGTGCATCAAATGTGTGTATTGATTGAACGTGAAATTTTGACCATAATAAGCAATGAATGTTGCGGAATGTCACGAATATTCAAGAATGGGGAAACTGAAAAGCTCAACCTTGCGATCAGAAGAGGATTTTAAAGTTTTTTAAATTTTTTTTTATGTCAATTATTGGTGGAAATTTAGTTCCCTATAAATGGTGTGGCTCGTCAGATATTCGACTTCTACAAAAATTGCATAAGGTGACCAACCTCAGAAAAAATCATTGTTTTTATAAATGAAAATTCATTCTCACGAACGAAAGCTGTGAAATTTTCTGATCGGGAAATAAGACTATTTTGAAAAATTTATATTACTTTGGAACTGAAAATTTGCTCGAGTTTATGTCGAGGAAGACATTGGAGGGAGATGGATCTATAAAATTTGAAGTGTTCAAAATGAGGTAAATTTAAGGCTCCATCAATGGCTTGACTTTTGCATGCTCAGTATCATACCTCCATCGCTGCTCGAACTCTTGTTTAAGCGCTTTCACCTCTTAGCTTTAAGGGCTTGGATGACATTGCTTGCACGGGCACATCTTCCTCTGCATGTGGTATTCCATAACTGATTTTCGTATCTTACCCGATGATCTTACCGCTTCGCAATGTACGGTAGAATTTTACTTAGAGAGTACGGCGGTCAAAATTCATCAACATGATCTTGCCAGCATTTTATTTTCTTTCACTGTTGGATGACTTATTTTTGCTATTGTACAAAATGAGATAGTGACTGTCTCTCGAGCTTCAAGCTAAGGCTCGTAAGTGAATCAATGGGCCTTATTTCTAATAGTTTGAAGGCATTCGATGGCTCTAACTAGTTATTTACGTAGAATCCGTAACTCATAAGTCAGTTATTACAAACGTAGGAGATTATCGTTCAAGATTAAGCTAAATTTGTCATCACCTTTTCCCCATGAGGCGTGTGTGATTTTGCAGACTGAAAAGTCAATGACTCTTGACGTGGACGTGAGTGCTATCGTCTGGCCGGGGAACACCACCGTCAAACCGCAAGGCTACATGATTCCGACCAAGTTGAAGGTGAGGTGGCGCGCTGTCGTGTGTGAATAACCATAAAATTGCGTCGTCCTGTAAACAGATGTGGTGTCGAACGCGCTGCTTCAGCAGGAGTCCTTTCTTAACCCAAGGCATATTACTCTTATGTTAACAAACAGTTACTGAACTCGAGTGTCGCTGTTTTAATTATAGTGGGCTCTATGGTGTAGAAGTAGCGTGATGGCCTCGTAACCGAAAGGACCCCGGTTCGAACTTCGGCTCAGGAAGGCATTTTCACGTTACCGGGGAGTACTTCCCTTGGAAAAGGAAGTTTTACCCATACATTCCTCACATCCCTCACCACGCCAGTAGTTGCAATGCATTGAAAATCCAACGGTAAAACGTGTTGGAATTAATAAAGATTCAAAGGTTCTTATATATAATTTTATGTTTGTATATGTCTTTTTGATCAATTTTTTATTCAATTTGACTTTAGAAATACAAAATTTTATGTTGATGGGAAATTACTACTGAAGCAAAAAAAACTAAAATTACATTGTATTGCGCGCTAAATTAAAATTTTAGCAAATTTTAAATTGTGGTACACGTACGCTGACACTCCAGTACCTCAAAACATTGGGTTAAAAATAGCTTAATTCCGTTGCACAACTTACTGACGTGACGCAAATACGTTAGAACAACGTCAGGTGCATTTAGTACTTAAAAAACGGTTGTGAACAAAGAACATTCAATTATCATCTTCAATTTTGAGAAATCTTCTTGGACACAAAAACAATACTAGACTCCTTGTTAACCCGTTGAATGCATGACGTCCGTATTTTTGGACTCAAGAATAATAATGCAGTATACAAATAATGCTAACACAAGGTCATGGTGAAAGATGTTTTATTGATTATACAGGGCCCAAACATTTATCTAATGAAATTACTTATACATGAAATGCAAAAGTGCCCAAAAACAAATTTACTTCCTAACTTAAATTTTCATTTCCTCATGCTCTCTAGTCGTACTCTTAGCGGAATCACATTTATTTCATTAACTGGAAAATCTTCTTCCTTTATATTTTATTTTTGATGCAAATGACCGACTAAGGTCTAGTTCATTCAGTTAATAAATTGATTGAAGAATAAACTTCATGCGCTAATGGATTAATTTTCAGGTGTTGACCATCCACGAGAAGCCCTTCGTGATCACGAAGCAAATCAACAGCCCTGCCGAGTGCATGGGTGATGGCAACGTGCCGTGCCCGTGGTTCAACACTACGGGGGACACCGACAAACTTTTCTGCTGCAGCGGTTACTGTATCGACCTCCTCATCAAGCTCTCACAGAAAATTAACTTCACTTTCGAACTGGCGCTCAGCCCTGATGGCGAATTCGGGTCCCTGGTCATGAAGGAAAATTCGAGTGAGTTGTCATTGTTGATGAGGCCGGAGTATCGTTAAGATATTTGAGGGCGGTTGGCTTAATATTATCTGCAATGACCCATTGTTTTTCACCGCTATCAAATACACATTATTTCAACTGAATTAATGTATTTGAAATGAGCTAAGTTATTCCACGTTCGACTCAGAGTCTAAAATAAGTGTCCATGATGATAAGCAAAAACATAAAATGTTTTGGGAGGCGGGTTGAGTAAAGCATCGGACTCCGCCATGTTGGTATTGAAGCGTGGATCCGATTTCCTTTTGAAATGTGGACCCGATATCCTTTTGAGGAGTGCAGGGTGTCCAGCAATTTTAAAAGTCAAAATTAAATTCGGTCTTGTCCATATTTGATCTCCAACTTCCGTGCAGGAGTTCACTTTTTCAGTTCTTATACTGTCACAAAATTGAATTCTTCGTGACAAAAAAGAGATCTAGAAGCACAAGAAAAATCGTACGAAAACGCGTTGGTTAATGAGACTTTTCCCTGTGTGAGAGAAGCAGCCCTTCGAGCAGGGGCTTTGTTAGTAGCAAAGATTAGATACAATATAAAATTATCTCATAACTTTTTTCGGCTTTCTTGTTCGCTTGTTGCTTTTTGATCGCCCCAAAAATGATGCACTTATAGACCTCGATGGCGTTTCGGTTCGTTTGTTTCTGTCTGTAACTTTTTGGGGAATTGAATAATACTGCAACTTTTCACACTCGTGTTACCGACTCAACAGCATGACAAGGGTAAAATTCTACGGTGCTATTCTGCAGTTTAACATCCATATTCTGTTTCGTGCACTGAAAATTTACACAAAAAAATTTTGCGACGCATTATGATTACATAAACTTTAAGCGACAACAAAAGTGCTGCAAAAATGAGCATGTTTTTTAATGAATAATTTTCGAGCAAATTCATGATGAAGGCTTGACATTGCTTGTTGGATATGAAAGTGAGAACATGTATGGAAGGAAGTAAAGCAATAAGATTTTACAGGCATCTCGGTGCAGTTATGCGGTCAAACGAACTTCAATTAATAATTTGAAGAACTATTTTGAGAAACTTATCCCTTCAAAATACCAAGATAAATTATTCAGTTCTATTCTTTTCAATCTTAATGTTCTCCAATAGTTAGAATAGTTAACAATATACATGTGGCTGAAAAGATGGCAATGTGAATAACTATTTCCTTAAAAAACGAGTTTCTGAATCCAGATTAGTGAAAGAGCCCTTCATAATCTATTAATTTACGTAGCAACGCGGTTTTGTTGCAGCCGCCAAAATTGAGTTCCCAAAATCGTTAGTCGCTCATATACTCCGACGTCGTATCGTATTCTTCATAAAATTCTACATTACAGTATCAGTAACTGTTAATAATTGCATGCTCGCATTGCCAAATGTTGCGTGTCATTGTATCATACATATCTTTATATTATATCGTGTTTTGAATATGCAATCCTGAATATCTTAACCTGTTTCACTCACACATGCTGAATATTTAGCAGCATGTTTAGTTCTAACCCTTTTGTAATGACCTACTTCAGTCTAAGGACTTCTTTTTCCCATTCAAACGATTTTCTAATCTATATTCTAAGGAATTTATTTAGGTGAAAACTAACTTCTTAAGAGAACTAACCCCTTAGGAATGACGCATGATAGTTTGAGGAGCTTTTCTTTCCGTTACAATGATTCTCTAACCCTTATTTTAAAGGGTTTATTTTGGTGAATTCTCACTTTACAGGAATACTAACTTCGAAGGAATAACATACTTAGAGTCTAAAGAGCTCTTCTTTCCATTGTGACGATTCTCTGCCCTTCATTTTAACGAGTGCCAAAGAGCCTCTTGCATGAGTTACGCACCAAAACCCATTTTCCAGCCAAGAAAGAGTGGACGGGCCTCATTGGAGAGCTGGTCAACCAGACCCATGGCGCTGACATGATTGTGGCGCCCCTCACCATCAACCCGGAGCGTGACCAAGTTATTGAGTTCTCAAAGCCCTTCAAGTATCAAGGAGTCACTATCCTCGAGAAAAAGGTTTGTATTTGTAGACGTAGATATATTTAACACTTCGACTGCAACACGTGTCTTATATGGCCCACGCGATCATCTTTAACACTTCGACTGCGACGCGTGCCATATATGGCAAACGCGATCATCTAACCTAACATAACGAAAGCACTAACATATATGAATATAAATTTTCAAGTTTTCATAAAATTTGTGCTTATTACTCGAATAAGCTAGTTGGGATTAGGGGGAAAATGAATAGGATAACCAAATTTGTGACAGCAAAATCCATCAATTTTAACTCACATCGGAAATTTTGTCGACATGAAATATTTCCTGCGAGGAGAATCGCAGTCTCTGTGTTAAATAGAATATAGAAAAGTTTGCATTTGATAGGATATTTTAAATTAGATTTAAAAAAGGTTCGCGTTGCATTTCACCATCTGATCATAATGACAAAAGGTTGGTATCTTGACGCTTTACATTAGATTAAAAAAAGGTTTGCATTCGGACACTTTTCACCAGAATAAGAGAAGGTGTGTATCTGGATACTTTAAATTAGATGTAAAAAAAGTTTAGCATCTGGCAACTTCGACTCTGAATGAGAAGAGATTTGCATTTGGATATCTTTAACCTTGGAATGGTAGCCCTAAATCTAAAATATCATGAAGGAAAGATCCTTAGTCTTAAATCCCCAGGAAAAAATAGAAGGCGAACTCCGGGGTGTAACCTCTAGAGAATGGTAACCTCTCGGGGTGAGAAACCCGAGGTTACCATTCCAGGTTTGAATAAACTGAAGAGGAACTATTGGAGTACACATAAGTTGGTCAACGTTGACCTATGAGGATAAATGCTCAAATATGTGAATCTATGTAGTCTCTTACCTAAATTGTTAAATTGATACAATGTTTTTTACCCTAATCTTTAATTTTAAACGACTTATTCAGTTATTGTAATTTACATTGCTGAGTGTAACTTTCAGCTTTTTATTTTATTTATCATTGATGTGCTGTAAATTGAAGGCCTTCATTTCTATACAGGTTGCCTTAGAAGCCTTGTAGCTTATTCGGGCCCACATGTAGTATATATCCTGATCCCGGTTCTTCATCATTTCTCATTTGATAGTAAAACTGTATCTGATCTAAATTATTAGTGGTAAATAAATGTTTCAAATGTTTCAAAATGTTTCAAGAAAAGCCTAGCGTACCATACGAATGTGTTTTCACGGCTTCAACTGCCACCGCTGGGTGCACTTCTCTTCTTAGAACGTTGGGGGGAAGAAAGCTATTCGAGTTCGTCCCAAGTCGGTTAAGATGTGATCGAACGTTACCAAAATGAGAACTTCATCATGAGGCTCCATAAGAAAGCTATTCGAATACGTTAAAGATATCCTCGAATGTTACTTAAATGACGATTTTATCCAGATACTCACCTGTTTGAAAACAGCATTTCAACGCTGTTCGATTAAATAACTAAGCTCATTTCTTGAGCTGAAGAGTTAAAATGCATCCATCACGGCCACGAGATATCTCGGGGTAGTTCGTTAAGGATAACGATAACCACGCTTTCATCTACCTGACGTAATGCAATCGTGCCAGAGTTTTCCTGTCCCGATTACAGCACGATCGAAGTGTCACTGCTATTGGTGCTGATGCTTTCTGGACCTCCCTGTGCAGCAACCTAGGCTGTCGACCCTCGTGTCCTTCCTGCAGCCGTTCAGAAACACTTTGTGGATCCTAGTGATGGTCTCGGTCCACGTGGTGGCCGTGGTGCTGTACCTGCTCGACCGCTTCAGCCCGTTTGGCAGGTACGTTGACGCAATCCTTGGAATTCGTCCCAGAATTGTACATATGTAATAGAAATTACCGGTTACTTCCGTTAAGTTACAGAAATCAAAATAATTGATACCAGATGGACATACAGCAACAACAAATAGTAGCAGGTCATGTAGCTTTTAAATTATCGCTCGTCGTGAAAATGTGATGCCGTAATTATACCGTTAACTCTTCAGCGTCCCTGCAGCCTTCAGTTCTGCAGGGTGAATATTCTTTCGGAAGAGTCTCAAAATCTACACCTACATAAATCACGGTCCAACAACGCTCGCCGTTGCATTTCACATCGACCCCGTAGTATGCTCAGATGACCACAACTCATTATATGTATTAGAATAAGGGAGGTCCACGATCCATATTGTAATGTATTCATTCGGAAACATATAGTGGGCTTTTTATATCTATTACCCTACAATATAAATAAAAAAACAGTGGATGTCTCTAAATATATGACCAACAATAACCAAAACTACGCGTACACGAGAAGCATCTTCTCTGTGAGACAGCCAACATTTCAGCGTTCATGATCCAGAAATAACAGGTACGCCCCTATTCGGCCCTCGAGAACACCGCAATAGAATTTATCCCTCTGTTGCGTAAGAGTTTTTGCTCATGTGTCGACACTCATATACATATTACATGCACGTGAAGAAGACCCTCATCCTTGAATATTAAAAATGACTAAAACCATTACGCTGAGTAAAAATAGCAAGCATACATGAAGCAAACACGTCTGACTTCAAAACGTAAAAGTGCTTCCGAATTAAAACTCAACCTCGCTGTGGGACCACCTAACTGTGTAGCAGACTAACTATGGGACTACCAAACTATGGAGCAACCTAACTATAGGACCACCTAACTATGGAGCAGCTTAACTATAGGACCACCTATGGAGCAGCCTAACTATAGGACCACCTATGGAGCAGCCTAACTATAGGACCACCTAACTATGGAGCAGCCTAACTATATGACCACCTATGGAGCAGCCTAACGCAGGGAACATGTACACCTATGGCGCACATCACGACCAACGTGTTAAAAAGAACACCTTCACACGAGCATCTCTGAAAATGTCACTCACTGCATTCGAATTAGGAGCGCGCGATCTTTTCCTCTTCTTTCCCTCGTAAGGTCGAGAACTTGACGCGTGTGTTGCGTGGCAGGTACCGCCTGGCTGGGGCCGAGGCTGCTGAGGAGGACGCGCTCAACCTCAGCTCCGCAGTGTGGTTTGCGTGGGGCGTGCTGCTCAACAGCGGCATAGGAGAAGGTGAGCATCTAAAATCGGATGGAAGGGGGGGGGAGGGACAGAGTTACAGAGTTACATCTAGAGCTACAGATTTACATCCTGAGTCGCAAAGTTACCTTTT
>VOMN01095195.1:0-28576 GCA_014899125.1 Orchestia grillus
TAAATTGAATGCCTTTATTTCTATATAGGTTGCCCTAGAACATAACATTCAACATTATTGATACTCGGTCGGATAGCCCTTATTAGCTACGACAACTTGCTGCAGGCGACGTTTGTAAAAAGAGATGAAGGTTTTGCAGAAGTCCAGAGGTATTTTCTCCCATTCTTCGGAGCAGCATTGTTCCAATTCAGCCAGATTTTATAGTTTCCTCATTCCCACTTGAATCTTTAACTATTTCCAAACATTTTCAATTGAATTAACATCTGTCAATAGTGAAGACCAGTCTAAAACCGTAGCCCTCTTTCTGAGGAGCCACTCTGAAGTGTATTTGGACTTGTGCCTATGGTCGTTATCTTGTTGAGACACTCATTGAGTTCTTTTCAATTCGAGCATCTGAACAGAAGGCATCAAATGCTCGGGCAAAATTTCGCAATAATTGGTTGAATTCATTGTTCTTTTGATGACATGGAGTCGTCCTGGACCTGCAGAGGAAAAACAACCCATGCCATGAGGCTTCAACCACCACGCTTCACTGTGGGCAGGGTGTTGCGTCGTTGCATGTAAGTATTCGGTTTTTGCCAAACAGTCCTATTGTAATTATTGTCGAACAGGCCGATTTTTATCTGATCTAACTAAAGAATTTAATCATAATAGTCATCTCCTTCATTGATAATAGCATTTGCATGTTGCAATCGAAAAACAACATGTTCTTTCTAAAGCAGTGAACTTTTTGAGCAGCGCATTTCTTCAGGTTTTCTTGACGTAGGACATTGCTAATGGTTTGCTTCGATACGTTCACCCCTGCTGGTGACTAATGTTCTGGTAATTCTCGGCGAGACATCTGGGGGCTCTTTTTTAACCATTGTGACAATTTTAGAGCGATCTCGTCGTGATAGTTTACTTAGAGCACCAGATTTTGCTTTATTGACCAGAATCCCTTCAGATCTCCATTTCTTATAATGACCTGTACAGTGCTAATAGAGAAAGCGAATTTTCGGGAAATTTCCCTCCAGCCAGTGCTAGCTTTGCGTTCCTTTATAATCATACTTTCTTGAATAGTGAATTCCTTGGATTTTGGCATCGTGAGAATTATGATACTCGTTACTTGCAGGCAGAGTCTGATACCTCTCAGAAAACCAAACCGGTCAATGGAGCCTTCTAGACCGTAGACTGTTTTGGAATTTTCTAGAGGACAGAAGAACGAAATATCGTTCATTTTTAACAAGCTGGTGGTATTAAATTGAGCCATTCGAAAATTTTAAAACTCGTTTTCAAAACTTATTTGCCACCCTGTTTTCTTGTTCACGTTGTTTTCTGGACATTTCAACTCAATTCTTGTTTACTAAACATTACGTAAAGTGTTTGATCTTACCCTGTTTAGGTAGGACTTAAAATTCTCTAAGGTTTTCCGAAATATGTTTAATAAAAAAATGTAAATAATTTGATCCGATACAAACATGATACATGTGTGACCCATTGTACCTCAACATCATTGTTTGGTGGCATGTTTATTGATCTGTGTGACCGTGCAGGAGTACCCGATGATCGCATCAACGTGGAAGTACTACATACACTAAACCATTAGAAGTACTTGCACTTTGAAATAAGTAACGAGTGAACACGTATGAAATAAAGGCTAAAAATTAAGTATGAAAGGCTTATCTAATTCTATGTAGCTATTTAAACACCATAGGCCGGGTGTTTATTCGATATTATTTTGATGCAGTGACGCAATCAACAGTACAGAAAACTTTTCAATGCACGTCAATTATGCGACGGTCGTTCGCCTGTAGGAAAATGCCTCTTAGGTTCAACGAGCGACGAGGTGCAGCCCATGATGATAGTAAATGTGGTTGGAACGAGGCTCACGCTGGGAAGATTATTTGTTATTTGATCAAGCTCCCTGCCACACCAAATGTGATCTAATAAATGCGAGGAGAAGGGGCTGTTTAGTAAGGACTTGAAAAAGAGAAATCTATGCACGGTGTCACAGTGTGAAGAACGAGGATGCATCGCATCCAAACTGTGACGCACGACCTCTTGGGATGGTGAGTTGTGGGGGACAAACACGCTTTGAATTTGGGGAGAGAACACGTTTCGTGCGAAACTGGAATGCACTTTCCCGCATGTTCCTGAGGCAGAGACACACTTCCCTACGTGCTGCTGAGGCTAGGACACTCCTGCATGCTGCTGAGGCAGGATCACACTTTCATGCTGCTGAGGCTAGGATACTCGTACATGCTGCTGAGGCAGGATCACACTTTCGTGTAGCCGAGGTGAGGACTGGGCTATATTGCATGAGGCTAACAACAATCGTAAAAGTTCAGAAGTTAACTCAACTACTATAGAGCCCTGACGTATTCTTTACGGCGACATAGTGGGGTAGAACGTCTGAAAAGAAGTCTGATACGATGAAAGGGAAATTATAAGGAATATCATTTGTTATTAATGTGTAAAAATTCCATCGGATGAATGGGAAATGGCTTTGACATGGTACTCATTAGAAATATAGAAGCGAGGTAAAGGGTGAACAGAAAGTCCTTGGTCTAATTTTCAGTTGTATAAAATAATTATTTAGAACGGCTTCTACGATAGTTTGTGACGTCTTTAATGTTAAGTTCTTCATCACCTATCATTTATTATCAGGTTTATTCTCGAAGTTTAGAATTTGATTTCGAAAACGGGAAATAGAGAAGCATCAACGGATTTGATCGCACTGCTAAGACCAATTCTGGGGTCATAAAATTACTTCGAGTACCCAAATCAATTGTTTATTATGTTGCAAGGAGCTGCAAAGAGCTTGGCACTGCTGAGGATCACCCGCTGAGTGGTCGACCAAGATCTGTTTGCACCACGAAAGTGATTAAGGAAGTCCACGAGCGGGTAAGGAGAAACTCAAAGAGGTCAATTCGACAATTAGCAAAAGATATGCGTGTGGGTGACGCTTTGATGAGAAATAGTGTCGAAAGTGACCTTGGACTGTATCCTTCCAGAATGAGAAGTGCCATGCAGCACCTCAAAGATCTCCAGAAACAAGAGGCTTGAGAGGGCAAAACGTCTTCTCAACGAACTGAAGGATGACATGCGAGTAGGAGGGAACATTTTTCAGGTGAAAAACTCTTCACATTTCAAGCGAAATTCAGTTCTAATAACCATAGAATGTTGGCTAAGAGTTCAAATGTCATTCCAGAGGCTGTAAGAACTATTTTTTGCAAGAAAACATTTTGTTTCTGTGTCTAGATATGAAAAGCAAGGAAATCTTCCTAGTCATCGTTAAAGAGTGCGCGACGATCAACTCCAAGTGCTATATCGAAGATACTATGGTTCCAGCACTGTGAGATGACAAAACACTTCAAAGATGAGGTTTTCACGTTTAAACAGGATGGAGCATCTTCCCATACCTCAAATAAAACTCATGAATGGTACGGTCATCATTTACCAAAGTTTTGGAGCAAGATGCGGTCTCCATCCTCTCCCGACCTAAAGCCTGTGGACTTTGTTGTCTGGCCAGTGCTGAAAACCAAGGCTTGCGGCGCTGTCACCACAATGTTGACTCTCTCAAGCGATCACTTGAGAGGCAATGAACCAAAATGCCTCAAGAAACACTCCGTGCCTCTGTTGAAGGTTTCCGGCGAACACTCGAGGATGTTGTGCACGCCATGGGCGACCACGTTGAAAATTGGTGTTTTAAATTAAATATTGAAAACATTGCAAACGTTGTTTTCAATTTGTTTTCAGTGAATGAATTTTCCTAAAAATTATTATTAGTATTTCATTTGGTCAAAGAACTTGTGCAACCTCGGTACATAAAGTGAACATCAGGACCAGGTCTGAATTGAGAACAAATGAAAACTGATTGGACAGAATAAACGAATTGTTTTAAACGAAGATGTTCTGAGACTAAAGAGCGTATTGGAAACTTTATATTAGGATATGGTTCCGTAAGCGGTATAAAAATAATTAGGGATTGTCCAATTACTTCGTGCGATAGACAATAATGTATTTAAAACGAATAGTAAATTTTCACCAACCGTGACTTGTATTATATTAAATATCACTGTTAAAATTAAAATTACCTCTATCAAATATATAAAAGTGTATTTAAAAATTGTTATCATGGTTTAACCATTCATTGGGCGTTTATTAAATTCACTATAATAATTTATTTTCAGTTTTTAAGTGAAACTGAACATTTAGCAAATTTATTAGTAATGTTGTTTTACTACAATATATTTGGCACGATATTTAAAACATATTTGATGATGCCTTTTCTTGCGATACCCTGTAGATGTAAAAACTTGCAAAAAACTTTGCCTCAGAGAAAAGTGTGCTGGTAGGGATAAATATATATAATACTTCTACATACGATGATGACATGGATAAATGCATGGAATTGAACATGTTTGAAAGCCACGACCTAAATCTCAAATATCCCTCAAAGAGGAAATATCGAAGCTCTTATCATATAGAAAAGTTATAAATTATCTCTATGTCGCGTCACACAGTGCAGAGAGAGGCCACTTCAGCAGTGCGTAGTTTAGTGAAAACATTTCGATAAAAACATGAATTACAGTGCGGAGTCAAAAAATATGTCAAGTCGGTTTATCGAATTTAAGTAAGTTTAATTGGTAGGCAATCATGGGTATTCGGTTCTGACTTTGCTACCCATCAATGTGTAACAAATTCCAGATACAAAAGCTCAAAATCGAAATTTCCATTGTGACTATCGGTGACGTATTCAAAGAGTTCTGCCTGCCTCTGCCACTGTTCCTATTTTATTGTGTTAAAAGCAAACAGAAATTTACCCTACTGAACAACTTAGTTTTTTTTGTTTTCGTTCCGGTAACTATGACTGATATTATTTAAGGTTAATTTGGTATTAGAAACTCAATTTGATGCAACGTACAACGCATTTCATTTATGTTATCGCAATGTTCGTATAAACATACCTGTTTGGGATTTTGGGAAAATTTGGATCATACTTGTACGTCAGGACGAACTACCAGAGGAGCATGACTGCTTCCAGTATTTGATCGAGCAGTAAAGCGTAATCAAGCAACAATGTAAAAGATGAAGGGAGGCTGGGATGAAGTCTTTACTTAATTTTGTATCTTATTTAAATTTATACTGTGAGTTTATAATCATTTTACGATAAACGACCGGAGATCAAGTTCAAAACCGTAACTTCAAATTTTACCCTGATTTGCATACTTTATTCTAAAAAATGCCTTTGTGCTTAAGAACAAAAAATAATTTGAGCTACACTAAGTGCGTCACTTATTTTGAATTAACTATTTAACATTTGCGGAGTGTTCTGTCTTCCTTTAAATGATTTACGCGCGGTGTTAGCAGTGTTGTTCTTGGTAAATACTTGTTCAGCAGCTAGAACGAACTGCTGCTAATGTCTAATACAGCTCCATGAATAGACATAAACCTTTTGGAATTAGAAACTAGATTATGCACGCTGGTAAATGTATTATCATGTTAACATTACAATACACAATATATACAAGCCAGGAGCCGTTGTATACGCATACGAAATTTGAATTTAAAGCTATTTTTCATAGCAGCAGATTACAGTTTTACTTCTTCTCCTGCTGTAGGTAGTGAAAAAATTAATGAGATACAAGATATCATACATGCCTCGGAGGTAAAACAATTTATAGGACAAATGTATGTCACAAAGCATAATTTTAACATTAATGTTAAGTTATGCTTAACCTGTAACTTACAGTTTCCTAATTTTTCACATATGCTCGATCACATTTATACTTGAACGATGAACCCAGGAGTATTTTGGAAAAAAGTTATTCATTACTATATGTAGGAGAAATTATTTTATAGAGACGTTTCAATTCATATCTCAACTAAACCAAAAATGCGTAGTAAATTACGGGTCTTAAATCATTCAGTCGGTACGTAACAACTGCATAATTTTGCGCGTCTCTTTGGAGTGTACAAGTCAAAGATCACGTACACTGACTTCCTACTGCACGCTTGGTCATCGTAGGAGTGTGTTAGGAGCATGTACTGTATATATGTCGTCTGTCGAGGGTCTGGGGATGCTCCGTTCAAACAATTAATATCACTCGTTGACTACGTATTTCTGATAAAGTTTTCAGCGAATTTTCCTGTCGCTTCTATACTTTTTGAGCATATGCTCTCATGTTAAACCACACTTTCCTCACATCACTCACCACGCCAGTAGTTGTAAGGCATAGAAACTCCAACGGTAAAACGTGTTCGAATGTATAAAGGTTCATAAGTGCTCTCATAATAACACGCTATTTAATGTTTCAGCTTAAAGCGTTTTTGCTTTTGTTAATTTCGGCGTCATGTGAAGGCTCTGTGCGGCTTGTATCTCTCCAAATACATACATAAGGTAATCGAGAGATGTTTGTTTCCATTTAAACAACGACGTTTCATCTGAAATAATCACAAGGAACCCTTTGATGAGAAACATCATTGCACCGGTAGGTTATTTCATTGTGAATTTCATAGGTTGTGCACGTATTCTTACGTAACATTTGAATGCTGATGTTTCAGGTTTAAGTCGATCAGGCTGAGCAATTTCTGAAATTGAAATGTTTCTTTATGAGTAAAAAAATTAGATTCTTTTTTGGTCAAACTTCGTACATCATCGTGCACTTAGAGCAGCGTCAAGATATGAAACCAATTTGGATCTATTTACTCAAAAGACTATTTAAAAAATACCTTAGATTGAACATAAAAAAAGAATTAGAGTGTCTTTCAGGTAGTTATTGCGCTACAACTTCCGTGCAACACGCCATCATTCATAATTAACCGAATTTGTACATCATCTGCTTTATAATTTTAACGAAAACCTGAGATTCACGAATGATGCGTGAGGCGTATAGCAGACGTACGTTTATTTCGCAAGGGAAAATATTGGCATTGCTGGTTGCGCCAACCTTCACTCGTCAGCTCAGTGCTGCTGTGGTAGAGAGCGTGTAAGAGCGTATGGGGCTACGTGATTCCGTGCGAAATATATGCTTTGAGGGTACCCTTAGCAATAATAGTTCATTTGAGCTTGAAAATTATTGGCAAATTGATACTCAGGTTCACCGTGTTTTTTAAGAGTATAATTAAAGCCATATTGACAAGTATATAAAACCTACAACGACAGATAAATTTTAGTTTTCTACCACATGGTATTGTGGCTTTAAAATACCCATAGTTATTATTTAAAATCTTCATTTTTATCAAAGTAACTCTTGAAAGAATGTATGTTCAACCAATAAAATAACGTAGTTTTACGCTTCGTGTCTCAAGGTTGGCATACTTACACATACGTATCATACGTACTCTCACATGACTCAGAAACGTGAGTCACGATACAATCACGACACACGTTCGTGAGCCATCTTTGAGACAAGCGTGTGAAATACCTAAGTGCACCAAAAAGCGTCGTATTTTCTCTCAGTGAAACAACAATAGGTGAAAGCTACGCGAGCGCCGTGAAGTCCTGTCGACCTCGGAAAAACTTGCTTGCCAGCTTTGGAGGTTTGTACGAATTACTATGAATTACCCTCAGACCCCTCTTTTAGTTCCAATTTTTAATTTTTAATAATTAGCGAATAATAATGGTTGCTTCACCCTCTATCTAAATTAAAAGAAGCTTATGTTGAGTAAAATTAATTTCGAATTGACGATTTGCTGAGAGCTACGTGCACGTCATCATCCACGTGAATTAACGATTGCTCGAGTGAATTTATGGCTAATGCACCCAGTACTCCCCCGACGTTCACTAAGAGCAATCGTATATTTACTTTGATACCGGCGCGCAGTTGAAAGTACATCGTCAATTCCTAACTGATTTTACTCCAAGTTTTTTTCAGTTGAAATCATTGAGGCTTTAATTACGGCTTACGTCTACGTGATATTCCTGCCATTTTGAAGCAGATCGATTCAAAATTAATCTGAAATCTTGGAGAAAAACGAAAATTCGAAAGATATGTATAATAACAATTGAATCGGCAAAACCAATGGCAGCAATACGAGTTAGGATAAAACACAAGTCCTAATTTCTGTAATGTAGATATGTTTTCATGTCTCGGTTTATCAAATTAGACTGCGAGTCAAATCTAGCGAAACAAATAATTGAATAATTATACCTTGATCTAGCCCCACCAATAATCATGATATTGTTTGAATTGTGTGTATTTTGATACAAGAACTCACTATATTATATAATTTCTATTAATGCATAGGCTTCCAATCATGTAAAGTATAAGACTCGTACAGAATTATCTGCCATCATAGCGCGTCTGATAATCTTGAGAAGACCCTTAAGTTTAACATGATGTGTATCCCCCACATGCACCAATCTTATTCACACAGGATCTGCAGGATTCATTCTTTAAATTCTTCCCCAAGTAAACTTTTAAGAGTGTCCTTATCTATATAATCTCTTTCTCTGAGTTTCGATATCGCAAATAAAGGCATCTTGCTGGTTTTGAAAATAATCTAATTTTTCCAATAAGTTATTCTCCCAAGATGCTTCATAGTTTTCACATCAATGAAAGCAATGCACGTTAAACGTTAGAACTATGCATAGGTCTAAAATATATATAAGCCCACCGTATTCACGTGCCCGCATGGGGATGCCAGATCTGCAAGTGGCACACCAGTGCATGCCGAGGGGACACCCATAGCCCCGTTGCCTGAATGTTGAACTTCAACCACCAATGCATGAATTAATGAGGTACTCCCTCGATTTTACATCAATAAATATTCCGCCGTAATTTCAAATTTTCTCTTATTATTTCAAGTTTCTGAGTAACACTTAACTATTTAATTTGATAGTTTTAATTTTAAAATCATTCTCCGTGAGGTTAAAAGGGTTGCTTCTTTCCCATGCATACTAAAGTTATTTTTTTAAAAGCTTCACGTAAAGTACATTCTTGTAGGTATGTTAACTGAGTAAAATTCCCTTTGATGTTGATCATATTTTCAAGATGAATGAGCCCTCTCAACTGCTTGCCTCAACCTTAATGGAGAAATGAACTGATGAAATTATTAAAATGTACTATCAAGTTAAAAAAAATTTCATACGTCCAGAAGAGACTACAGCGGGTATAATAAGTATCCGATACATGATCAAAAGTTCATTTACCATAGTAATACAACAACGAAGCAATTGAAAATTGAACATCTCAGGTATTTTGTACGCTGAATTGTGGTTCTGACATGAATTGGTTTCCACGAAGATGTTTTTCGTGGCCTGCAACAACGGAACCCCTCGTTCCGAAGAATTGTTCGAATTGTGTTTTTGCATACACTTGTCCCAGCCTCTTGCAAGTTATTTTGAAGTTCAGAGCAAGTCCCGCGAGTATTCTTCTTTACTTCAAGGACTGTATGTTTAGCCGCGTGGTATGAAATTTTAGATGGAAATTCTCATATCAGTGGACTGATATGACGCAAGCCTGCGAATCGTGTCACTAATGCGTAGTTGAGATTGGTATTTTTTTCACGAATGAATTTTTTCTATAACTCAAGCTACTTTCCTAAAACTGAACAATTACTTCCCCGGTCCTTTCAACCAATTTTTTTATTTCGCCATGTTAGAATTGGTGCTGAACGATGCCCTCTTTCTCATGCACTCTCAGACGTTGACTGAGGTCCCCTGTTGTACTTGAACGAAGTAGATTATTTTTCTAAAATTTCTAGAGGACTTCTCTGCCGTAAACCACTTTGAAATGTTCGACAACTATTTATTATCGATTCAATATAATCTTGAGGGTGTACTGGATACTTTTTGAGGCGATAACCTAAGACTTCTGCCTATATTATTTCGATGCTTTACTATTTGTGTACTCTAATACCGATTTAGTATCCAGAGTACAAAAATACATTTAGAGTTGAGTTTTTGATTGCTTTTCAGTCACCATGTGTTGGATATTTATTGCATTTTATTGCATCCACAGTACATGAAAGCAATTGCTTTATAAAGAATAAATTCATGGCACGTTTGACATTGAGTGCAAAATGAGGATTTTGAGAACAAACATGAACATTGAGGAGAAACGATGTCTACTGATTTTTAATAATAATCCATTGGATTTCTGTCGCAAATTTATATGCCCTGTAGAAACACAGCATTTTTTAGGCGAAAAGTTCAACCTTTGCTTCATCTCGATCTCCTTACAATGAAAAGCAAGATGTAATATGAGTTATCCAGCAAAAATTTAAAAAAAAATTATTGTTAGATTTAAATACTATTAGACCAGCGAAAAAAGGTTAGAATATGTTTGCACAATGCGAGATTCTTTAGATCGGAGGCAAAGTTACTTTGATGCGCTCACTTTTGTTTGTTCAAGCCCAATAAATGTGCAATATTTCCTAAATGTATGCACTCATATTGGCTGACATCGGTATGACCAATTAAGCCCAGAGCTCAGTGGTAGTGTGGGACGCGTTATCATTGGCTGTCTACTGATGGCCTAAATAAACATCTTGCGTTACTTCAGATATAATAGTTGAAATAAGGCCGTTTGAAAAAATTTCAGATCAAATGACAAGTAGTATCAAAATCTTGATCTTACAAGATATAAAACGACTTCAAAATTAAATCACCAGCAGGAAAGAAAAAAAAGAAAAAAAAGTATTTTATTCTGATTTAGTTCACATGAACAGCTTTCATCGATACATATTTCATTTGGCAAACTCCATATCTAAAAACCTATCTGCAATGCTTCCACGTATGGAAGTGGAATAGCATTGCAGTTCTTAAAAAGGACCTCAGTCAATAGCAGCCGCAATATAAGCTGCGCTGGTGCTAATAAATCGAGAGTATGTAGTCGGCGACAATTATTAGGGCGGTAGGCCATAATGGGGGCGTTAAAGGCAATATGAGAAGCATGCGGTGTTTATAGCGCTGCTTGCAAGAGCGTGTAAATCCGCGAGAGGCGTTCCAGCCCTTAATGGACTGATGCAAGCAATAGAGCAGTTAAGGCGGCCGGCCACTCGCGCTACTTATTAACTTATCTGCCATGGCTGGAGCACAATCATTGCTCCTAACATCTCAACAACTAAACAAAAATCTTAACCAAACGGCAGTATTAAGTGACGTGCCGCCCTATTATCTCGTGCTCCGCCAATCCAGTAAAAAGTCCATTCTCTGCCGAGCCTCATTGGAGTTCATCGTCATTGATCGAGTCCCAGACACGCCCATCACCAGTGAACAGCCCAATCACACGGCATGTTTTCGTGTCAAAAAGGGGCGTGTAATTACAGAAACGGGAGGGTTTCCTCGAGAGGGAGGGATTCCAGACCTGGTGGGTGGGACTGAAACTCGCTGGAATGGAATTCCATGATATAGGCGGAGCCAAAGATGGGCAGGAGGGGCAAGCGTGGAGTGCATGGAAGTTAAGTGAAGTATTTGGTGGTATGAGTTGATGTGTAGCGCGAGCAGCTAAAGGTTCAGTTTAACGGAGATAATCACAGTGTGCTTTCTTCCTTCCAATGCGACGCTTTCCAGCAGCGCTGCCGCTACCATTGCTCACCGACTGGAGGTGGCCGCGTGAAGTCGCTCTCGTCGTATAGTGATTGTTGTCGTGATTGTTGACAACGGCTTCTCAGTCGTCAGTTACTTAATAACCGAACACAAAAATGATCAATTGAACTTATGTAGAGAAGTCATAATTCCGCTGATGAAGATCTACCTACAGAAGTTACGGAAGTGTTTTTTACGCGAGTATCTCACTGTTATATTGTAAGGATTGATGAACTGAATAAACTGTTGAGTTGAAAAGTTCTGTTTTGCTGATGCTATTGCAAATAATAATTTTGGTTGGTAAAAGTGCAAGTGATTTGACTGTATTTTGGAAGTGATAATGGTAAACATGTACGGGAAGCTACAACATACATTTTATGAATTATTCTAACCCTCGTAACGGTCTTAATTAAATACATGAACCAACCAATACAAAATTTAGATCAGCACCTGGAAAAATACGCTGAACTGCTCCATGTTTTAATATTCAAAATTCCAGTTGGAAGAAAAATAACAAGAGTTAGTTTTTGTGAACTTGTCTGTCTCCATGAAGTGACCGGGAATGTTAACATCATTTCGACTTTGGACCTTTTATTGCGAAACTCGGAAATATCGCAAGAAATATTTCTGGACAAGTTTGGGGTGAAATTATTAGAGGAACCGCGCAACACAAATAAAGTTAGAGCTTGGTGAAGAAAATTTCCTTATGCTCATTTCTAAACCTCACCTACTCGGGGAACTAGGAGAACTTTTGAAACATATAGTGGCCGCTTCTGACTGGGCGCAAAAGTTTTACGTTTATACGTTTATTCTCAAAGCCACTAATTTCCCAGAAGATCATCAAGCCTTCTTGAGCTACAACTACGGAAACTAAATCAAGAATCAAATATTGAAATGGATATTGTGTAAATGTAATACAATTGTAGCAGAATATGAAGTGAACGTGAAAGATGTTCACGATATCGCCTGCTCACGCGTGTTCCATCATCGATGACAAACTAATAAAATGAGTATTATTTGCGAAGAATGAATCGATCTTATTGGGAAAATCTTCATAATATTTACTGTTGTAACTGAATTTGAACAGACCGCACCATTCCTAATGAGAACTTTGAAATCAAATCAAATCCACTATATTTGTGAACTGAAAAAAAATTGATTCTATCGTCAATGCCTACTATGTTTTGCTAATTTGTTTTCGTACACGTTCACACGGGAATTCCTGAGCTGCTTTATTTCACGTCGAGCACCAGCTAATAACTTGGAAAATTTTGCTCCCGGAACCAAACAGAGAAAAGGCAACTTTTAGAATTATCTTTCTGACTAAACCCATTTTGAAGCGCCAGCCTCAGGAACTCGTCAAAATGTTGGAGCTGAACCAGAATCCTGCGTCGAGCACGGCGGGCGGAATGCTGAGCCTGTTAACCAGCATGGATCAGCACAGCAAATTGGTGTTAAATCCGCCACTGGCGGCACTCCACACAATGACGGATATGAAGTCTCGATACGGGCCGGCGAAATCCATTTCCCCACACTCACCTCCCCAGCTATCTCCCCAAGGGTTACCTTCTCCACAGGAATCCCACCATTTATCGCCGGCATCTTATCCTAATCCCACTCCTCCTCCAGTCTCGTCCATCTACAGCTCGTATTCAACACCCACATCCCCAAGCAGTTGCATATCGACGACTCTTGCTAATCCCCACGGTATCGAGAACATCCTAAGCCGGCCAAGTCCTTTCATCACAACCTCAACGGGTGGACTTGGAATGGGCGCCATGGGGGGACTGGGCCGACTGGGGGGTCCCATGGGGACTCTATACGGCGGACTAGCGGGGAAGATGGCAGAACTGGCGAGACCCTCGTCCGTGTACTGGCCTGGAGTACAGGGCATGCTGCAGAACCCTCTCTTCTGGAGGGAGCGTCTGCAGGCCAGTCATGGTGAGTCCCGCTTTTTTTAAATAATATTAAACTTGGAAATGATAAGTAAAAAGTGGATGTTCCAGAATTCTTGCAGCTCGGTAAGATTTTTTCAAATTAGCAGGTGTGCTAAGTTTAATCAGAAGCAACTCATTTGAATGAATTGGTAAGAATTTGTGTGGAGTGTTTTAGGTTAATTAAAAAATGACTTCCCAAACGCCAGAATATTTCCACATCATGAAATAATTTCCTTTTGTAACGCAGGGCTAGACAGGTTTGTATGGGAAAAATACACAAAAACGATGAAACTATAACACTAAAGACCCGTTAAAACAAAGTAAAAAAGCATTCATCGTCAGAAGCTTCATTAGTAAATAAAATGAATTTTTGTTAAATTAATGTCATTGCAGTGGAAGTGGGAATTAGAAACCACATTTTCTTTTACTACTATTTGGTAGTAAAAGAAAATAGATATTTAATCAAAAATCATCCTGTGATGAACACACTTTAAATTTGTATATGCTTCTAAGCCGATGTTTTTTTAATACGCGTGAGAAAAAGGTTAATTGAATGTTGTACATTGGTCAGTAAACAGGATTTGTGTTAACGGGTGTTATTTAATGTATGGATCGTAACCGGAATATTTATAGACGACTAAAAAATTATATGAATTTCTCAAAACATGTAGTAGTTGCAGGGTGTTACACTGGTTGGAATATTCATGCGTAGCAAAAATGTATAAAAGAAAAAGAGCTAAATACATATTCCTCTGTATACATACTGTGTGTTTTCTAACTCCGAACACACTTTGTTACAGCGGAATGTAAAATTTAGATACAGGTACGCTATAAATAATTCAAAATGAATTCGAGGGGTGCTGTACCGGTACGGTACAGCAAAAATGTGATATATTATCAATCCACTTGACTTACACCAAAACTTCTCATGAACCTATTTATAACGTTGAATCAGAGGCTGGCCATAAGAAGCAATTCACGAGTCTAAACATGACACTGCTGAGCGTGGTGCACCAGAGAATGACAACTGAAATAAAACTCTTTTGAGAATTTCTTTAGTATGAACTTTTATTTCAACTGTAAAATTAATAGATGTTGGAGATTTTGAAGCGTGAAACTAATTTTAGTTTACATTGGTATAATAATCAGCACCACCTATTTTATAACTTTGCCTAAAGCGGAAATGTCACACGATTTTCTTATATCGACTAGATAAGGTGCTGATCCACACGATGACTTTCCGGAAATCCCCATTCAATAAACATTGGAAAGTATATTTTAACAATTTGCTTTAATTATCATAGTTAGTCAAAGGCTCACAAATGCAGGCAAAATTTGTGAACGTCTTGTCATCGAGATCAGAGGAATCAATTTCTAGAATTCTTAAAAATTTATCTACGTACGTTGACTATGTATTACCCGAAATCATACATAAATGAAAATAAAATAAAATTCAGAAATATTCGGCGAAAATTAAAGAAACGCCTACATACGTCAACATATTGTATAAACAGATACCTCAATCGTGACATGGAATCAAATTTAACTGAAAATACGGTGTGGATTAAAACTAATTTTTAATAAGAAGTCCCTTCACAGTACATGCACATCAAAAAATCTCTTGCCTAAAGCATGCAAATCCTTGTAGAATAAATGGGATATCCTTTGACATTGTTGTAATAAATCTCGTCATCGAATATTGTTGAAAATTTTGGTGTTTTGAATAGAAAGCAATTCCTTAGATTTATTTTCGCGCCCCGAGCACCGATGAGCTGAAGTAGGCAAGGGTTTTTGTCATCGTTGAGGTGGGGGGACTGCGCATTACGTGTTCATTTTTCGCTAAAAAATAACAGCCATTCGTAAATCATTAAATAAAATGTTATGTAATGCAATAAGAGTGCCAAGGTGCTTTACATATGCGCCCGGAAATTTCTCTCCATTCGACTAGAAAACGTGAAGCCTATTTTCATATTTTTACAATATACACGTTTCATATAATTGATTATACGATGTCCCATTTTGTTTGAGACCATAATTCTCAGACGACCTAGCAACATATGGATTTTATAGCGCTACATGACCAATGCCGAGTCTACTGTTAATGTACATGCTAAGGAAAATGCTCTTACTGATACAGACACTAATACTGGCCCTTTTCTGATGGTTTTTGGACCCATCCGACATTAATACCTTAAGCTGAAATGAGGTACAAGCATTGTATCTCATGATATGTTGTCGCAACGGAGATGAAACTTCAGTGGGTCACGTTTCCACTCGATAGAGTGCAAATTAACTCGACACTGTAAGGCAAATTAACTCGACACTGTAAGGCAAATTAACTCGACACAGTAGTACTAATCAACTCGACACTGTAGTACAAATTCTTTCAACACTGTAGTACAAATGAACTTGATATTGCAGTACAATAAACTCGACGCTCTTTTACAGATATGCTCGAACCTGTAGTACAGAATAAATGTGTACTTTCAGGCATAAATTTTCTGCTTGACCTCAGTGAGATATTAAAAAGTTATAATTCCTAAACTCTAAAAAACGAGAGTAAAAACATTATTACTTTCGGAATGAGCAGAACTGCAGGCAGGATTATGAGCAAATTCACAGTTCATAAGTTAGTTTTATGGAGTTGCTTCAAAATAACATGGGCGTGGAGAATCATCGTGAACCAATCATCAAAGCACATACATGGATACATTTTCTAGAAATCAGATTGCCTCCCAAAATGGTCTACGTCGAGCCAAGAGACGCGAGAAAATTATCCCGGATTAATAACACAGAAAAACGATCCCCACAAATATCCAATCTAACGGAAAAAAAACACTCTTCAAGCAAAATTTCGGCGTACATAATCTCCGCAAACTTATCACTGCATGAAAAGTATCCCGACCGTAATTCAATCATCAGACAAACCGTAATCCACATGATGTAACGACTGCAACCGAATCATTTTCTACGAGTTTGTCGGCACAGATGTAATGACTTTTACAAACCCATCATCATAAGAAAAATACATCCTAAAAACTAAAAACTGGGCACTAGAAAAAATCTATTCCCTGAACTTATCACTGGAGGAATAATATTAGCACCTGATCATCACAGGAATTTTAATCTCCAAAAGCTGGTATCGCTGGACGAATGATCACCATGCGCTGACCATCACCAAAGAAATAATCTCGATAAACTCGCGAGGTAACCGTGGCAAATTTAATAACGCAAGTTATACAAAAGCGTTGAGTGGAGCTCAAGTCACTCAACTTTCTCCATGTTGTGAACCGCGAACTGCTAGAAGAAAGTTTTTGTGTGTTAGCGCCAGATTATAGAGTAATTTCCTACGCGTTACATTCACCCTTGATGAACTCGCCATAGCGGAGGCAAGAAGGTTTCATGAGTGTTTTTTAAGAGATTAAAGTGTCATAGTTTTCATGGTAAAAATGTTGGAAATTAATTCTCCTCAGGAAGGCATGTAAGGTTTGTGTGTTTACTCAAAGATCCAAGTCATATTCTTCAGTATAATATTTACGTTTGTGACACAACGTATTGGTTTCCAATTTCACTGATGAATTCAAAAATTTTATAAGAGATAATTCAAAAATTTCAATGAGTCAAATCCAATTCTAAAAATATTTGGAATATTTGATTCAATGTTTGCTTTAAAAAATCAGATAGGGATTTAAATATTTTGTTAGGCAACAGCCAAACTTATCATCAAAACGTACTCTAAGAAAGTCACTTTTAAATTTGAAAGTGAAAATGATTCCTACTCGAACGAGAAAAAATAAACTATTCCGAAAGAATAAATTAAAAAATATCCTTTATAACAGAACTTGATTACTGTCACGAGAAAAGTTTTACAATACAAACTATTGACGAAAATTAGAGTCGGCGATAAAAAATTTCGACAGAAATTAGTTTCAGCAAATTTGTATAACAATGCTTGTAAATTGCCCCAACACAAAACGTTTAATTTAGGATTAAAATAAATTGACGTTTTTGTTTGATGATTGCATTGGAGAACATGAAGATGTAATGTCCTAAATTGGAATTCTTTTGATGTTGTACTTCTTCTTTAAACTATCAATACGGTGGAAATTACTCAGAGTTTTTTTTTAATTGAATTAGATTAGTAGATTGTTGCATTTCGATGCGCTCGTAGGCATGTCTCAGATGACGCATGCGAAGAAGAACATAAAAAGAGAGCATTTCATTTCGCGAGTATAAATTATTGTATAGTTGTACAAGAAATATTAAAATTTTTAATTCACAAACTGTAAAAAATACGATCGATAAGAACAATAAAGACACGGAACAACCAGCTTATCGCTTGAAATGAAGTAAAGAGCAATTAAATTTACGCATGCGTGAAAATGTTTGGCTATTTGCCGTTAATATATATATCGAATACACAAACAAAACCTTTTTTCGGAAAATTAATTCGCTGTTTCAAGAATATTTTCAACACATATTGTAAGCGACGAAGAGAGATGAATTTTTTAAATTCCAGAAAGAAAGAAGGTAAAGAAATTTCCTCTGTCTGATTGAAGCATGCGCTGAAGTCGTGAAAACGAAGCATCAGTAAATTCAATTCGACACTAGCCATACAGCCCGTCAAAAGTGACACGCCATACTATAATTACTCTTAAAAACGAAGTGTTTTCACAGCGGAGGAGGACGTGACGTCGCTCTCCGACGGTCGGACGGGCACTGAGCGTGACTCCAAACCTATAAACAAATATATTTATAAGCGACTGTGTTTCTTAGTATTTGATTAAAATGCAACCGTTTGCAGTACAAAAATTTGTACATATTCGATTAATTACATTAAAAAATTGAGTTCAATTTAAAACACGTCGAGCAATGAATTAATCCTTAAGAAGTGGATCATTTTATAACTGAAGTAAAAGCAGGCTTTGCTCAAGTTTACAGTTCTTCATTCATATAAGACTTCCTCGTTCAAACGATAATGATATACACGTTCAGGAAAGTGCAATCCATAAAATTTTGAAGCCAATCGAATGAACTGCAGCTCCACTGGTAGAATTTTATGGTATGTACCTTTTTACAAACATTTACAAACTTTTACCTTTTTACAAACTTATCCCCCTTCCACCGTACGCAGAAAAGTTTCAACGTTGGAGTTTCAGTAAAGCTTAAGCATTCTTCACATTACTTGCGTTTTTAAATTCCATGAGAAAAGTTATGCATTTGCGATGCTTTGGAATGACAAAGCTTAAACTTGCTAGGGTGGTAATGATGGGTTTTTGATGTTATGGAAAATAATCTATTGGAGGCATAAATGGGGTAAAATGCAGTAGAACTCAGCATCTTCAGGGCTCCGCGTATCCAGAATGTAGCATGTTCTTCGTGCCTCATGTGTGAACAACATTTTAAAGTGCATGTTCTAACTATATTGTATAGAAGGAGATGTAACTGACTTGAACTATTTGCTGCTTAGAAAATTTAATTTGAATTATTTCCGAAAATTTTCTACCCGAGGTGGATTGTATTAGTGGAGATGAAAATATAAATGAGACGGAAAGAAAAGCTCTGCAATTATCACAAAACTTCTAATTTTAAGCAGAATAAATGATGACGACGAAGGGATTTTATTCGCTGCAATACAATTCATTCATAGTTCTAATTTACTACATAGCTTTGCATACCCGGTGTACCCCTCACGCTTTGCATGAGGCAGCCAACGCCTCATATCCGGACTCCCACTGAGTTCTCCTGCATGAATTCCGATATGTTGTGCAGTGTATAAAATGTAACATTATCAAAGAAATTCGTCTACAGGAGCCACCACGTGAGATTGAGTAGAAATCAATTCATCTACCCTTTTTAAAAAGAGAAATAAATTAGTTTTCAGGCAATAAAAAAGAACGAGCCAATTTGCACTAAACAAAATTTCATGGTACACGCTAAAAAATGAACCGGTCAAATATGTGACTGGAAATGACTAACACACAAAGAAAAATATTTACTGACATTCTGTGGGCACTTGTCATATGATACATGACGGCAAATGCGCATCAATCGACTCGTCGTGGAAACAAATGAAAGTGGTGTTTCAAGTTGCACGTTTTTGGGGGTAAATTGAGCTTTGAACTGCACAAAAAGTGCGCAATAAAGTTCTTTTTAACAGAAAGTTTGTACGTAAAGTTGATTTAAATGTAACACGACATCGAAAAACGTTAATATTTAGAAAAAAAAATTTACAACAAAAACAGAAGGTTCAGTTACTCAAAACCAGGTCAATCTCGAGCAAATTGCAGAAATTAATTTTCTTTGCTTCCCTGAAGCCAGCCAAAAAATTAAAAAAACTGACTAAAATCAGAAACTAATTTCACTGAATTAACATTGTTACCAGAGAGGCATGGTGCTATTGCATTTGAAAAATAAAGTACAGATACTCGGGAAGTTGTAAATATCCTAATACTGCGCTACCTGAAGCCATAGTTATACGTTCATTACAGTGTAGCCAAATCAATAGAACTACATCTTTGCGCGAGATCATTTTCTGCTTCCAACGCACTGCCGGGTGCCTCAAGATGTCCTCTAACACAAATTAATAGATGACAACCTTATCGTTCTGGACACACCACAGTTGAGAAGAAATACGTTGCATTTTTCATATGCTTACGTGCGTCTCCCGCCATTCACAAAACTGGCTCACAATTGTGCGTTATGAGTGCATCAAGACACACTTTTCTCAGCCATGTGACAATTTAACACGTCCAAGAAATCTCCCGTGACAAACCGAGCATAAGTCTACGGTATTCCAGTCTCAAGTTTAACTTACTCCCTCGTGTAAAATTTTCGACCCCCACCAATAAATTTAAGGACTAATTCATCACAATTCGTTGAAGATGAGGCATTAAAGATAATTATAGGGGTTCTGCTGAATAAGTTAATCTGAATGTGACCGACCATTAATTTAATGTACAGACTGAAACGATATAAATAATTTAAATAAAAGGGGTAAATATTGTAGAGCTTCATTGTTATGTATGTAAAATTTAACTTAATCTAACACATCGCTTCAGATTGTACACCTCAATAGGGCTTTACTTATGCACTAGAAAGATACTCTTATGAAACACTAAGCTAATTAACCAATCTATTTATCAGCTGGAGGGACACTCTACAGCAGAGAGTAAACCAAATGCACATATACTACACAGGCTCTCATTGCCTCCCACGCACACCCTTATACACACCACCTGCACCTGCACGCCTTGAATAACGAGTGAACGTTGACGTACCCGGGTGTGTCAAGATTTTTCTAAAAATACAGAAAATGCACTACCCTGATATCGTCCAATTAAACTTGAGTAAATTGACATTTGGGTTAAATTCTAAGTCCTTCAATACTAATACACTTAATATGAATTTATTCATATTCAGAATTTATGTCTTTGGCTTCATGGCACTGCAGCTACAGTCCTTAAACGAATATTTTCAACTTTTGTTTTCAGACAGTCCGAAAGCTACATTTAATTTTAATATTCGCTTGTTTTTCTTCTAGGTGGGGAGGGTTAAGTATGTTTAAGTGATTGTTCGTTAATACATCTGGTATACTAGGATTTTAGGTGAACAGATTAGGAGTACAAATTGTGGGGTACTTGAATTTTAAGTACAGGAACTCGATGTATTGTTTGTGAAATATTTGACTCAATGTTGACGAAGTTGAAGATCTATTTATGAGATGCTTCGATTTTTGTTGCAAAGACTCGAGATTTATGTAACATTTAGAGTTTAGGCACGCAGACTTGAGGTACTATTTCATAAATAATTAGACTTTAGGTAAGCACACTCAAAGAGTGTTCCGTTACAGGGCGCAATGGTCCCAAGAGCGTTTAGTAGGAAGTCAATGAATTAGCAATACTGCAGTTCGTTTTCCTTCTGTCTCCTCATGAGGAGGAGTCCTTCTTCACACGCATCATGTAACAGCTTTAGCCTTCCTCAGCAAGACTGTGTCTGAATCGATCAACTTCAGTCATTAATTTTTACCTGTGTGGCGTACGTTGATGAACCCACACTGGGGCCCAGCCGTGGAAAATTCTGGGGTGGTTACGGTACCTTTCAGGCCCGAGCTACTAGGGAAGCAAATACTTGTCAGGTGAATTGGAAAAGGCTAACATTGAAAAGAATAGCTGAGGTCATTCTCTCTTTGGTCCATTTTTTGGCGTTGCTTTGCAAGTGTTGCTTTGCAAGTGTTGCTTTGCAAGTGCAAGCGGGGCTGGGTGAGCATGGGACTTGACGGGAGATAGCGGATGGATTTTTGACATTTCTATAAATATTCGTTTTTATTTTGTTTTCGTAGCTACTTGAGTTTTACTCTCAGGTTTTAAGAAAAGACCTATGAGATTTGCAAAGACATTTCCCTAATGGAAAGCAACATTGATTTTCAAAAATTTTAAATTATAAACTTTCAACTTCGTCCCCTTTTAGTTAAATACGAACTTTTGCGTCGTAGCATCAACCGAACGCGCCATCGTATTATCATGCCTTAGGGTCAACTCACACGGACGGCAGCAGAGCGATAGCGAAGCGACAAAATAGCAGTTACGTTGTGGATGGTAAATATATCTTATTGATTGTCTACAGAGTCGCGTGAAGCAACTCACGCGAACGGCAAAATGCAGTCGGTATCAGCGACTGCCGTCGATGGCACTAAGCACTGATCGTGTAAAGGCCCCTTTAGCTGTGGCAACTGTTGCTGGACTGCCACTGCCAGTAGTAACTTGATAGTTGTGATGGCTGGATTGCGCGTAATGTCTCCCTAGCGTGATGGAGATAACTTTGACGCTGATTTGTTTGTCAATGAAATTCAGCAATTCCCCTCCATTTGGGATTACACGAGTGATTAAACAGTAATCGAATTGAGAAAGCACAAGCCTGGAACGCGACTTGCTGTAAATTCTACGAAAATTTTGAAGGAAAAGACCAAAAATCAAAAATGAGTGTGGTAAGTACGTATTTATTAGCACATTTTATAGTGTTGACTACATAGATAGGAAATTCATATTGTGTGTGTTTGTGGACGATAACCCGAAAAGTATATATAAAGAACTTTATTCATATGCGTTAATTCTAGTTNGTTAACTACATAGATAGGAAATTCATATCGTGTGTGTTTGTGGAACGATAACCCGAAAGGTATATATAAAGAACTTTATTCATATGCGTCAATCCTAGTTATTAAAAAGGCAAAATCTATCCATTTTGTAGTAGATAACAATGCTTCTTCTTCGACCTCCATCTCACAACATAGATCTAGTCTGCCGCTATCTTGTCGCCCGAGTTAACTGCAGGTTGCAGTCGACTCGGGCGTGCAGCCAACTGCAACTTGCAGTAGACTTCGGCGACACGAATCACCAATACGAGCGACAGAGAAACTGCAAAANCAGTCGACTTCGGCGACACGAATCGCCAATACGAGCGACAGCGAAACTGCAAAATAGTTGCTAACATGCCGTCCGTGTGAGTTGACCCTAAGTTAGCAGGTATCTTATTTACGCAGGTTATGGTCAGTGCCACATACGTGACCACAGTCCCCTGTTTTACAGTACAGGTATGTCGGTAGTTGAAAACATCAGCTGGGTTTTTTATTTTCATTCCAACAAAATAATAACGAGAGCGTGTATGCTCTGTGACTCAGCAGTAGCGCGTTACGTACAGACCGTTCAAGTGAATTTGAATCGGGCCACGATTTTGTATTTTGAATTTTGAAGTCATGCTTTCTTCATTTTAGCCATCTCCTTGTATTCCGATTAGTCCTTTGGCAACCAGACGCATGTACCATATGGTCGCCGGTCAAAAAAAAACAGCTTTACAAATACGATATAGCGGAATCTTAGAGATTGTGATTCGCATTTCACAAATAAAAGTCTGGCGAAGAACAAGCATGCAAAACTAAAGCCACGTTTCCCACAAAAGAAGTACAAATTCAACTTATCGTTACAATTTTTATACGAAAGAATGTGATCGAGAACTGAGTTTAACGAGAAAAAAGCTTGCAAAAACCGATGATAGACAGCAGGCAGCACACTAGCCAGCCAACGGGTGCTACACCCCCCCAAAACTACGGGTACTTCCGTACGATCTGAGAGTGTCGAAGAATTCCATACAGTTTGTTGTGCTAAGCTGCTTATCGTACACTTTTGTCTACAACAGATCTTGCGGTACATCTGGTCGGTGAAGGGCTTGCAGTTCTTAGTTTTTTGTCCAGAACGCATGTGTGCAGAGCACCGCCGAGTGGTGTGCAAATACGTAAATTAACCGTCATCGTGAAGGAGGTCTTTTCAAATTCGGAATTCAAATTCAACGCCCTATACGTGCAAAGTCCATCGTCACAAGATCATTGTGATGACGATGCCATTCACAAAAGTGAATATCTTGCCACAGAATGTAATGGAGGCAAAGAAAGAGCAATTTAAAAAGCAAACAAGACGGTAAGAAATGAAAAAATGCTAGTCAATAGCTGTACAATTGGCTTATATTCAACCATTTGGGAACTCTCTAACTTTTAGTCGAGAAGAGAAAACCAGGATTACTGTACAAAACATTTAAATGTACCTGGAGGAGCTTGTGCGTCTGCCAATTAGGGCCAGGAAAGAGTTTCATTGGAAGGGGTACATGAGACAAGCACGGGAAGAACGTGCTTAGTCAATATTGATGTTCAGTCTCCCTTATCTCAGATACGAAACTTGCTAGGACGTTAGTAGGTGTTCCAGTTAATGTAGTTTCTAAAGATTTGTCGGTAAAGTTTTTCCCTTTTTCTTCAAAGACTCTTTTCAAAAGTTAGATTTCAACCGTTTTCAAAGCACTCTGAAAAGTCCTCTACAGGAAAATTTGACAGAGTTTTATTGAATTATCTTATGACTTTATGTATCGTAAACATTACCCGCTATCTCAGGAGATTCACAACTCGATCGTGGACGACAGTTTTTTGCAACCCTAGTTTAAAAACATTCTTTGGATCCCAGTCCTCGAGATGCTCAAGCCTTGTATAGTCGTATATCCCAAATCTATCATAATTAAATCAGTCTGTATCGATGTTACCTTTCCCGAAATAATCTATAGAAGTCATTGTGGGTAAACTCAAGCGTTGAACGTCTAACTCAATTGTACACAGACCGAGACATTAAAAAACAAGCTCAATTATTTGTAAACTTAGACATTTAAGAACAAAGTCAGTATTTCTTAGTCTGAGACATTGAAAATCCTGCTCAGTTGTTCGTAGAGTTGATATGGAGAAACCCACTGAGTTGTCCGTAGACTTAGACGTAGAGAAACACACTCAGTTGTGAGACAGACTTGGACATTGAGAAACAAACACTTTTGCTCTTAGACTTAGACATTGAAAAACCAACTCAGCTCTAAGTTGGAGCAGCGACTGGAAGGTCTCCATTACCCCCGTGGGGATGAAGTCGGAAGACGAACTACTTAGAAAATATCACTGAAAGCAAAGTTATTGTTCCGCAGGGTTCTTTGGTGAACCCAACTTTGAAATATTCCTTCTCACGGACCTTGTAGACATAGGAAAACTGGATTGTATTTTCAATTTTATGTTGACTTGTTGGTAAGGCGCTCGGCGAAGGAGCCGCGGAACTTTGCAAGCATGCGTCAATTATTTTCTAATTTTTTAGAATCCAACCATTCGATTGGAAATAATGTGTTGTTATAAATGTCTTCGCATCTAAATTTTTCAAACAGATCGCTGCAATTCGGTTTATTTAAAAGCTGGAAAATTCAACTCATAAGTTGAGTATTTTTTCGTGGTCTATTGTTAACTCAGTGGGGTTCCTAAGCTTTGCATTTATTAAAGCTTAGGCATTTATTTCGTTTGATATCGGGGTTAAGATGATACCTGGTCAGAGCTATCATTCTAACTTCGCCTAAACTTTGAACTTGTTTATCAGGTTTTAAATTCATAATATCGAGGAAAAGAATAACTCGGTCGTCATGACTCACTGTGCAGACCTTTGTGCCGAATATTAGGTTTTATTACCATAGACTTTATTACCCTTGCTTAAGAAGGCACAAAGTGAGCATCTTGGCAAACTACATAAAAACTGGGTCGGGGTGACTCGCAGAAGGGAATTAATTTTGGGATTAGCGAAAATTTAACAACTGAGTTACCATAAACCCAAAATTAGTGCTCAGTAATCGATTGATCATATGGTATAAAATCCGATAAGAAACTTATTCAGAGAAACACACTTGGCCCAGAGCGAGTTATGCCATAATAAATATTGCCAGAAATTACGGAAAATAGTAAAAGGCAAAAACTTCGTTACGGATTGCTAAGCCTCCCGTGTGCCGTCTATTTATTCGCTATTCTAGAGGTGAACCCTTTTTTTTGGACTACACCAGATGAAGCTGTCGCTGGATAATTGAAAATGATTGGCGAACAACCTAAATGTTGCAATTACAACTCACGTGCTTCCGTTCACATAGAAAAGTCAGTAATCATGGTTATAAAAGTAAAATCCTCGAGCCTGCACTACCGCTCGAACTTAGGCGTGTAAGTTCGAGTCCAAAATTCTGTCTCACAAAGTTGGGCCTTTGTTCCTCCCCATGGGGAGTGGAGTTCTTCCCCTCACCACTCCTTCCCGTCTTCACAGTTCTTCTCCTCACCAACCACAACCCCAACTTAGGGTACAAAACTATGGAGTCAATAGACTGTACTCAGAATTTATGGACACAAATGAGAAACCTGTTGTTTTGTGAGTGAGTACCAATATTTTATGGGAAATAAATACGAGGTTATTTTATGGGTGATTTTATTTTATTGCAAAGCAGTGGAGATCGTTCTTTTTTTCGAGAAGATCGCCTCCTAAATTCAGGTTCTTAATCGTATAGAACGACTAGAATTTGACTTCCTGTTTCCACAAAACTGCACGACCGAATATAATGAAATTGAAAATATTTATTTAAATAATTTAGTAGTATGACTGAGCCTCGACAATCGAGCTTCGGGTGCGAGTTACACGGCTGAATCTATTAATAAAATCCTAGCAAAGCGCATCAAAAATGCACCGCTTCAATGAGGCTTGGTGATGGTGAGAACAGGGATCTTTAAAAAAATTTAAATGTCAAGCCGTTCCATTAAATAAAATACGATCCACTCAATGAAATTTACAAGAAGTACCTTGAAAACATCCATAGATTCAGAAAAAATGACAAACAATCAGAAAACAAGCTAAGGTGCCGAGTAACTAAAATTTTCATGCGCATTTCATTTTCGAAGAATTACTAATATCAATTATCAATAATCACAAACCAACTATGAATATCCGCATCTTTCCACTCGGACAACCAATCTTTTCACCTACTCCTAATATTTTCTTCAGAATCTGATCACCTCATCTTATCATGTCGCTGATATAAAAGCACAAAAACCATAAACATAGCAACGGCGAAAAAGGGGCACACCAGTGTGGCATGATCGAGAAGACCCAGATGTCCGGGGCCGTAGATTAATGAATCTGGAAAACTTGTACCACATTGGGTTCAACAAATTGTCTGTACGCTACTGACGTTCACTCCGAAAAGTTCTAAACATATTTCAGAACACGCACTTCAGCTTCCCATTTACAACTGACCAATCACGAATTTTGTGGTCGATTATAGACGTTTATTTCCACACAAGTCGTTATATCATTTAAAAAGTACTTACGAGTCGTACCATTTAGCACTGTCTTCTTTCAACTGACTTATCTCCTGTTTGATTTTTCTAACGAGATTATTTAAATTTTTTATATAAGCACTGTGAGCAGAAGCCATAGGAGTTTCTGAATTTCTTATCACATGGGAAACGTGATCGTCGAACTGCTTTTGCAACCGCTCGAACCCTCGGACCTCCTCGAACTGCACCAAATCTTCGGCGAATTTGTTCAAAACGTAGCCTTTCGCAGCCAACGCAGAGGTAATGAGGGGGCCGTCGCAGCCAAATTTCGGGTCCAAGTCAAAGACTTCGATGAGGGTAGAATGCAAGTCTGCCAGTGTCGGGGAGTAAGTGAATGAATTGTTATGTGAATTTTGAATTGGTGTACAAATTTTTTCGGTGTCATACGGTATTACTGAATTGTCTGCTTCTTCCGAATTCGCTTGTGCTGTGGTGTATTCAATACTGGGGCTGTCCGAAGCACCGCATATCTCATCATTTCGTGGAATTGGTTGGCAGAGAGTGAACTCAGAGTATGCAGTGTCAGCTTCTGAGCTCTCCTGACTTGATTCTAAATTTCTACAGTGAATATTTGAGCCGTCAAGAATTAGAACAGATTCCTCATCCTCCCACTCTAGTTCACTATCCACAAAAACTGTATCTTCGACGGCCGAGATGTAGCTGTCGGAATCAGACTCAAACTCCTCAGCTGCAGATGTGTAATCTTCATAATCAAAACTGAACGGTTTTGAATCAGTGGCGCTCCGGGCACTTTGCCGTGAGCCATAAAATGATGAATCCTTTTCAAGATCATCGCGCGCGGCTATTAAAGGAAAATTCGTCGTCATGCCGTAAGGCCAAAGCTCGTCATGAAAGAGGTCGTTCGATGGAAAATTTATGGGAAACGTTCTATGGGAATCGGACTGAGGAAAGTCCATGGCGCTTTCGTGCCCACGTTGAGATCTTGTTTCAGACAAACCTCGTGAATGTCCTGAATTTTCGCCTTGCATCTGGTCCAGCAGCACAAGTGCGTTGTCTACGTTCGTAGATTGCGAGTCGGTCGGCATTTTGATCGATTCAACGCATTTCGGCGCCCAAACTTGAAGTAATTTCGAGGTCAGTGCCGAAGCCGCGGAGGCCAAAAGTCCCCATGAGAGCGAAGCCTGCAACAGAACAAAATATTTTAGTCAAATGCTCCACAGCGTAGGCACCAAAATACAAATTCCTAAGTAAAAAAATAACACATATTCAAACAACCGAAATATTGCAAGATCGTTCTTTCACGTTTTATACATTTGGATGGATAATTTTATTACGATTTACAATTCTATTTTAAATTGTACATTATTTTCGTTTGTTTCTAGTGCGACGCGGAACGCTGCAGGGATGTGGGTGTGTGCAGCACATGTGTGCAGAGATGTGGGTGTGTGCAGC
>VOMN01095206.1:0-14105 GCA_014899125.1 Orchestia grillus
CATCACAAACAAAAAAGTTTCCAAAACCCACTGACGGTCCCCTTAACGTCCTAGCCATTAAAATACAATACCTATCCCGTTTCATACTGGTGCTGATAGGGATTTGTACAAGTTAAATGCAGTCTTAATGCATATATACATGAAGTGGAAGTTAGTTTACGTAAAAAGCTAAATGCACCCTTACTACAAGAATAATTTGGTCGCTGTAGTGTTACGATCGGCTTAGTACTGTGACTGGTCGGCCGAGAGATTCTGTTGTTACAAGAACGTGTAAATTGTTCTTCTTGATGCTTTTCCAATTGGTTATTACTCTGCTGACCTAGAAACTATTTGATTTTTACCCTGTTAACCTAGAAACTAATTGGTTATTACTCTGCTGACCTAGAAACTATTTGGTTGTTACACTGTTGACCTAGAAACTATTTGGTTATTACTCTGTTGACCTAGGTACATACTATTTGGTTATTACTCTGTTGACCTAGAAACTATTTGGTTATTACTCTGTTGATTTAAAAACTATTTGGTTATTACTCTATTGACCTAGAAACTATTTGGTTATTACTCTGTTGACCTAGAAACTATTTGGTTATTGCTCTGTTGACCTAGAAACAACACGCCAGGGTATGTTATGCTTTCTACGGTGAGGTCTGAGATTAGAGTTGGAAGGTAGAGTGGAAAATAGAAATAATTTCTTCTAGAATGTCACTAGGTCCGTATAATTGAGAATACAAACATTAAGCCTTCTCATTTTTCCACACATTGAAAAAAATTTCAGGTGCCGAGGATATTGTGATGAAATTATGTTACACGTAAGTTAAAATCTTATGAATTTCTGCATGAACAAACAAGTCTTTCTCAGTTTAGAAGGGCAATAAAGTTGCACTGGAAGAATTTTAGATGCCATGAAATACATATTTAATGTTTAGAGCGAGCGAGCGCTTGTGCTTGTGAAGTTTCAATCGGAAAAGAAATGAAGTGACGTGGGGACCAAACAGGATTGATGAGCCATCTTTTTCTTGTCGTTTTTACATCTCTACATAAATCCTGATCTCGTTCGGGAGCCTTCAACTCTGGACATCGATTCCCTGATGTCAAATCCCTCAAATGTGAATAACAGGAAAAAAATTTGCATGTTCCTGCAGCCGTTGTCATGGCCTTTCTTATGTTCGTCTCCAACACATTTAACTGAATGGACAATTTAAACAGCGACCTCGCGTCTCTAGTCTCTCAGTGTGGTATAGGGTGACTATGGTACAGTTTGGTTGCTTCTGATCATTTTTGAGGCAAGGAAGAACTACGAGGAAGAAAGCGTCGCTTCTTGATTCATTCTCGAAAATATTATTAAGAGTAGACAAAGTGAGCCCATTCCAATAATAATTGTGTTCATTAAAACCCATCGTTTAAAGTCTCCTCAGTACATACTGTACATTGTTTCATGCTAACCATCAAGTAAGACTAATTTATAGTGACCAAGTATACGTAAAAAATTCTTAGATATAAACAAATTTTAGGGTATTGATTACTAAACAATATTGTTGAGGTGACTACATGTACATAGCTAGTTTACTCCCCCTAGAGTCTAATCCAAATATTCTGAGATGATCTCGAGATATATAAGAACGGTTCATTCACGTGTATCATACTGAAAATCTGGTAATTTTATCCAAATAACCCCATATATGGCTTGAATCCATTTCTAATGCCAATGTACATCGGTATTTAGCTTAAATATAATTTTAAACTCTTGCAAAACAGGGAAGCCCACGGCTACAAGACATGTTCTCCGCCTGGTAGACCAGTCATCAAGAGAACAAAACCGGAGTGCATCGATGGAACAGAATGACCTCTGATCCTGCCACCCCGCCACTGGGAGAGATCTGGCACTATACAATCAATGGCAAAAGAACGCTGAAGAAGCTAATGTTTTCTTTGAAAGGAATCATGCTCAATTTATGTCGAACAGAGCCAAGTTCAAATAAGGAGTAATGAAATCCAAGCGATTTTCCAGGGATCGATTGGGCAAAAATGCCAAGTAAGGAATCATGTTTCCAAATTATACGATACAAGGCATCGTGCGTACGTTGAAATCAAAGAAATTTTGAGGATGGGTTTTAGGTGTGTATAAACAATAGCTAAGCACAGGGAATCACGCTACAGGTACTCAAAGTTCCATGACAATTGAAGCTTTCAATCGGGAATAAATTATGAATTACTCGTTCATTTTAAATTATCCCTAAGTTATCTTTATTAACCCTCTATTTAGAAATGAGCTTCCACTTATTTAAATTTTTTTTCTTAACATGGATGACTTTCACAAGCGTCATCAGAAGCAATCGTTGACTTATGTTCGTATAAATATTCACAACCCTCGCAGCTGTGAGGCTCACAATAATTGCTGTTTGACTCACGCGTTCAAGATTTGCATTTCTTGTTACTGTAATTAACCTAGCCTTCATCCTACATCATTCCATGAGTACTGCTAAACAAGCGCGGAAATATCCATTTGCACAAAAAGATATTTCACATGCCGATCATAACTTCGCTATTGAAAGTTTTCTCTTTTTTCTTCTTCTGCACTCAAAAAAGTGTATTACTCTTAGATGTTTAAATATTGCTTTCCGCGTGCTTTCTCCATTGTTCCCAAATTCTCTATCATTTCTCAACCCCTATTCTACCGACATTTTACCTGCAAATAAGATTTTCCGGTCCTATCCCACACTGTACATTCTTGGGTCCAGTTCCCTCCCTGTGGCCCATTTCGCGACTGACATTATACAATTTTTTTCAGGAGCTCGGAGTTTAAATCACGGTGTTCTGGAGTGAAGCTCCATGGGAAAACTAATATTTTCCCCACATTGTATTCTTTCCCAGGACGGGTTTTTCTGCAAACCAGGGCCCAGCCCAGGTCATTCATTACCAGAGCCCCGTGGGTGGCCCCTTCCCTTGAAGTACGGCAAATCAACTCACCCTTGAGTGCCGTTCAGCGCACAATTTATTATCCTTATCAGGGCTCGCCGGTCAAGCGTTCGGCTTCCATTAGCAAGTAGAGCCAACGGCGGATATTGGGGCACCAGGGCGCGCCGACAGATCAGTAGTTAATTCACCAATGGAAATAATGATGGTCGTGGGTCGGGCCAATGTAATCACTGAAGAACTACCGAAAATTAATTTTAAAATAATCTTGATTACTTTTAAAGCTGATGCTGCAGGGGTGGATTCAATCAGAGGTTTGTTGTTGAAATATCTAGTTGGTGCAAAAGTTGTTGCTGATTTAAATGAGAAGAATTCAAAAATATCTATATTGATATTGTCTATTTCAATGGCTGTATTATATTATCATGGGTAATTTACAACTCTTTACTTCAAACTATTAAAAAATCATTCATATTTTGCTCCATTATTTACACCCATGTTCAACCTAACTAAAGAACATATCAGACATGCTTTACTTTATTAGGTTCTAGTGCAAGTGCTGTAGCACAAAACGTTCAACGTGCAAATGGAAATGAGCTGTGAAGAAGAGGACTTGCAGATGGCAATTTTTCCTTTTTGGTAAACGGAATTTCAACTTGAAAGACGAGGTTAGAGGTGGTCGCCCAAAACAGCATGACTTGGAGTCGTTGGAAGCTGTTGTTACTGAATATTCGACAGTAACTTCGAGGGAACTGGTTAACCAGTCCGATGTAACCCATACAACCTTGGTACGGCAACTGAAACAAATGGGAAAGGTTTCAGTATTTGGAAAATGGGTTCCGCATGAATTGTCTCATGAAAACCTGTGCCGACTTGAACAGTGCGACAGACCAAAGCTCTCCCAGAAAAACTTGAATGGGAGGTTTTATACCATTCATCATTTTCTCCCGATCTTTCACCCTCGGATTATCACTTATTTCGAGAATTATAGAACTATTTAAATGGCTTTAAGTGGACATCACAGGAAAAAATTAAAAATGAGGTAAATTCATATTTCGGATCACAACCTAAAGAATTTCAAAAACGAGGCATATATAAACTAGTTGACAGATGGAATCAGGTCATAGAAGCCACTTGATATGTTATTCATATGAATGAGTTCTTTAAAAATAACCAGTTTTTCATTCTCAAAAAATTGGGTTTGCAAATCTGCCAAAGCACTTTGCACCAACCTAATGAAGACCAATTAGACAGCTCCGTTTTGAAAGTGCAGGAAACATAACGTGATTAATGAAGAAATTATTGGCACCTAATTAGATACAGTAGCAGTAATCCGTGCATGTAGGAACATGGTTCTTACATTACGAAATAAAAACACATTTAAGAGAAACATAAAGTTTTGAATGTATTGAAGAAGAACAATTCTGAAGTCGAGTGAATTAGGATAAAGTTGCTGTGATTTGAGAAGCATACTTTTTTAATACTTTTTATCATATTTGATTCGAACAATGTTACCTTCGTGATTTTTCAAAAAGTGTAAAAAATATACATTGCTTTTGACATTGAAAGGAATGGTAAAGAGCTCGAGAACAAAGTCCTCAAACTAAGGGGAAATCGTCTGAAAACGTTTATATAAGTCACGTGTTGACTTCTACTTTGTCCCTTTCTGAAGAATAAATTAAGAATTTGTAAAACTTTGTCCCGGTTCTGACTTTAATTTAGTTTTCACGGTGTCTCGATTTTGATTTGAGAAGCAGAAATTTTATCTCCCAACTGGGGAGATAAGAGGGCTCAACTTTCGCAAAAAATAAGGGTATTTTTCTTATTTTAATGAAGGGTTCTTATATTTACTCATGAGTGAGAGAATTTATACAAAATATATCTGCCTTCGCTAGTGCAAATAATGAAAGTGAAATAAATAATTTATAAAGCTTCACAGAAAACAACACTAACTCTGTTAACATCCTGTGCAGTATTTGGCTGGTGTCGAGAAAGCTGATGCCATTCGTGCACAGGTGAACTGCGAGCTCGCGCCCAGGCACTCAGTGTGTACAACATGTATTATAGGTAGCATACTGCTGCACCAGTTGAACAGCTTGTGTGACGTGGTAAATATTGAGGGAAATACCATATTTTGAAATTTTTAATTTTCTTTGGTAAATGAAAATATTGAGAATCAAGCTACACTTGAGATAAGAAGCGTGAATCACTCAAGCAGGCCACGAAATTGTGTCCTGACCTTGGCTTTATAGCTTGAGCAAAGCTTTAGTGCAAGATAGTTTTTTCTTAACCATATACTCAGAAATGTATCAGTCATTATTAAATTTTGGAAGCTGTTCCCATGTAAAATTTTAACTCTTATGTAACAATAGTACATCGACTAGTCTAATATAAGTGAAGATTTTTATATGTACTAAATTTCGCTGAGTTTTAACTGTGCCACAATTTTGTGCACTGACATGAAAAGTCTATAAAATACAATATTTTCAAAATTTTAACCTCAACTAAGGATCCTGAAATAAGGCTCGAACATTAATGATTAATGACCTCTCCGAGTGTTTCAACGATAGCTATGAGGCGCCTGTCCATGGATTTCGTCCAATGTTTCATTTCATTCACGGTAATATTTTTATCAAAAGTTTTAAGTTCGCTTCACAGGTGATCTTTGGTGAAAAATTGACGTCCCGACAGGTAAACACGCTGCTCAAGCAGTGACCGCAAGTTCTGGCCGGTCAGGGGAACAGTCCGCAATATTTTTACTCAAAAGTCTTCAGATATTCTACTAGAGCCTTTACAGCATGTGACGAGGTGTTATGATGCATAAAACAATTATCTTTTTGTTGGGAGTAGAGCTCCTCTGGAACCCCGGAACAACCATCTGATTCGAGAAGTCGACACATGCAGCTGCAGTTAGTTTTACACTTAGTAAAATTCTAGAAGGACCATCTAATTTATTGCCAACAGTTACTGCCCTTATCATAACACCTTCTTCTCTTTGCTGACGACGAAGACGTTGGGGGCGGGAAGCCCCTACTGGAACCCAAACTTTGCTCCACCCGTCAGGTCCGTCGAGGGTACATGCATCTCATCAGTGAAGAGGACGAATTCAAAATCAAATTTCAGGAATGCTCTTGTTCAATCAAGTCGAGAATCCTAAGGTATCTGCTGCGGAGGGGCTCTAACATCGGGCATAACGTGCTTGCCATGTTTCTCAGCACTCAACATTGAGTCGGGTTTGGTACATGGCCTAGTACAACATTCCCAAAGACATTCTTGCTTGATTGAAAGTTGATGCGTATTTAACTTTTCACTTCGGACAGATCACATCTCGCTAGGATCCTACATTTTCATTTCTCTTTCTTTTTAGCCCCAGCTTAAGGATTGCTGAGATACTTCTTCACAGCACGAACATTACAGCCCAAACTAGCAACTGTATCCCTCAAGCATTCAGCACCAGCTAATTTAGGCACAATTATCGCCATTTCTTTATCATGAAGGCATTTACGGTGACCTATTTCATCTGAAAACTTGCAATGCTCAAAGAGTACAACAATCATGTACTAGGCTCTAGTCTGTTTACTCTAGGGCAGAACTGATTCAAAAGTAGCTCATACATATGCACATGTCAGTGTTACCAACATTTTTGCCAAATTTTATAGATCAAAATTGAGTAATTTAATTTTTAGACAAGAAAATCTCATGCAGAAATGCCTTGCACGAGCAGTAGGTATTCAAGGTCTGTCGTTTGAAAGAAGCAGTATCAGGCATAAATATGTAAGCACAAAGAAAGTTTAACTATTTCATAGCTTCAGTCCAAGGAAATGTCTGCTAAGATGGCGGTAGCTTGGAAAACGCCTTCATTTTTCTACCTTGGTTTCAAAAATTGATGCTGTAAAATTCACATTGCCAGCGCAGCAAAGGCTCAGCATACTCTGCTGCTTTGGTAGAAAACCTGAACAGCGCATAGAACGAGCCGTCTCGAGAACCTGCAACGGAGCGGCTCATGGGCATTTATTTCACGCTTATTTCCATGCGCTGCTAGAAAAACAATTGCTATATTGTGCGATAATCCTCAGGTAAGTTTCTTCGAACTAAAAGTTGTTATGCAGTAGGAGAATGGGACAATAAAAAAAAGGGTGACTAAATAATGTAATTATCTGAAAAACGTCCGAGTGTTGCATACGAATGACATGCTGAACAACTGAATGGTGAATACATGAGCAACATTGGAACTGTGGCACACATCGATGTCAGTCAAAGGAGGTCATGTTGATCGTAAGTTACACTTGAGGATTAGTATGTAGACGTGCCGCGCCAAAAATGGCGGGACAGATGATGTTAAATTCTTAGAAGGCCCTCTCATTTATAAATATATAAGTAAGAATTTTATACACAATTCGGAACTGAATTTTAGATGTTTCTGCCTGAAGATGATTTTTGAAAAGTCGAGAGCCTGAGAAAAAATGATTTTATTTGGTCACTGGTTTTATTTTTCTGAATAGATTCCACTTCCAAAAGAAAGATCAATCTTTGAAATGATGTGAAATAATCTTATTTTCAGTACCAGTGATACGAACTGCCTTAACTGAGTCTCGCTATTGGTTTAATAATTTGGATCCGGGAATTGTCTCCTATCTAAAGTCTTTAGAGCGTAACAGAAAGACGGACCAGCCAGCCAAGTTGTTGCTTTGTTGGCTGGTTGGTCATAAGAATACGGAGGAAATGTGAGTTGCATTTTGAAGGATAATTTTGCTAGAAATTAAATGCTTATGGTATTCTTATGATGGTATTGCTGCTGATACGAAGAAAAAAATACTCGGGTTGGGTTTTTGTGGGATATACTGTATGGTCGGATGAATAATTGAACAATATTTGTTTCCGGTGTAAAATTCAGCGAGCGAGAAATCGCATGTAACAGTCGCTTAAAAACAGGGTGTCCCATAAGTAACTGACCCTTGCGTCAATGACTAAATAGGATACCAAATTTTAAGGCGCAGAAGTATCTGGCCCTTTTAATTTGGATACCACATTTTAATAGGACACCTTAAAATTTGGTATCCTATTTACTCATCAACACAAGGGTCAGTTACTCCAGGGAAATCCTGTACCTCGGATAATCTGTGAAGAAGGAAAGTTACGTAATGATTCTTGATGTGTTTCAAAATAAAACGTTATTTATCCCTTAAATAGCTTATCGATAAGAACAAAACGTTCTTGTTGTGATTTTGATCATTTGCACAGCGTGAAACGTAGAACGCTCGACGAAAATAAAATTCGAACTCGACAATTAATGGCTTGATAAACGTGAAACAATGATCAGTAAAAAAATATTTTGTGAATTTCTATTGCGTAACATAAATACTTGAAATATTTTTATAATTTTCCACAAAATTTTGTGTGTCATCCTGTATTTTCAATATCCTTTTTTTTCGAGATTATAGTTAAATGTTAGGTTCGTTAACCGTAGAGTTTTACATCTAGTAATTTCCTCCACTCCGAAACTTACAAACAGGATAAGACAAAAAAAAAATGTTCACAAATTATAAGATGTTTCGCATGTATAAGTGGAAAATGCAAATGTTCAGCAAGTGTTTATATGCACTTTTTAACTTCACTCTTTGGCTTCAAGTTTTCAGGTCAATTTTTATCACCTTCGGTGTGCTGTGTGCGTTACTTTGCCTATCGAGAAAAAACGTGTATATTGTGTAGAAAATGCCATTTTTCCCGATTTGCATATTTAAACGGGTTAAAATTTTATAGAAATACTTAAAATACTTAAAAATAGAAGTATAGGTAACAATGATACCAAATACACATGAATTGAATAGGATTCATTGTTTTTTACTAACATGTGAAGTGTTTGAAACCTATTCTTCATTTCTTGGAATAAGGGTACTGGAATTGGCTCTTGTTTCTGCAAATGATGCGTTTTATACTATCAATTAGAAGTAGCAGTAATATTTCCATTCCTTCCACACCATCGGTTACCAAATGGCACTCTTTTTTCCCTATTATTCCTCCATTCCCACTACGCGTCTCATTCTTGTTTTGCTGCTGATGTGAAGAGCTGATGGCTTTCCCTGGTCCCCTAGTCGGACTCCAAAGTGAGCTCGATGTGCATTATTAACAAAGTCCATTATTTTGCTTCGTAATTTGGAACAATCATGCGTCGTCAGGTGTAACAGAATCTATAGGCATCGTTCCTGTTTTTCCGATCCATTGCAACACGAATTTAGACCTATAAAGAAAAGGAAAACAGTAATTTATGGCTACCCATGAACAGCTGCATCAAGAACAAAATCCATAAATGTAAGGCCATTCCTATTTGAAGAAATTTGCTGGAATAAAAAAAACTTGACCCAACTTAAAAAGGTAAAAGCTCTTTCCTATTTCTCAGAATGCAAGAAATATCCTAAATTAGTTAGGAAACACTTAGTATCCGGAAGAAGCTGATAAACGCGAGCTACTGTAAAAAATCATTGTGCTTCATTCCATTGATTTCCGAGTACGTTTTGTTTCAAAATGATATTAAGCCGAGTGATCTACTGTGCTCCCACAAATGAATCACTTTCTCTCAACTAATTCATCATTATTTCAAGACCCTCAGGTCTGACTACTGACTTCATCATTCTACAAAGCGGTACGAATACGCTTACTGACATAGGAAATTGGGTAATGCATATTTCTTATAATTCAGCTACCCTAGCAAACGCATATGATGCAAGAGCAACGAATCGCGGAAAGACACGTGACACAAACCATCTCAAGCGATATATCGCTGTCATTTCAAGTATAACTTCAACTACGCGAATGCTTGTTCATCAATTCATGAACAGAAGGCAGCACGCAAAAACATGTTTTTGAAACAATGGTTATCATATACGAGTAAAGCACACTATTTGAATAAAAATGATTCTCCCGAGCAAAATGCCAATTTTTCCCATGTATCGGAATTTACGGCCCAACCTCTTATCTAAAGTATGTACTCGCACATAAGTCCTGCATATGTAACCACTGACGATTAGTTTACCCAGAATAAATTATATCCAATCCTCAACCAAGTCAATGCTTCTTCACGGGGAAAAACAGCCAGTCTTCCAGGAAGCTTAAGCTCAGAGCTAAATATCTTACCGCCTCTTTTATGAAGCGTTTATTGTCTGAACACTCAAATGATGTGGACCTCCTCTCCATGATCCTAAACATTGAGATGATTTGTCGTTCTCAGGGACGTTCGCAGTAACGTTCTTCCTTGAAGACATGGACGCGGGGTCGTGTATTGGTATCCGCACGTGAACCTTCATAAAAGTTTCAAGAGTCCGGCGATCATGATATTCCAAAGGATACGAGGAAAATTAAATCCACGAGCTGTTTTTAGATTGGAACTTGGGTGAGGTAAGCACGTTTAAAACAATGAGTAAAGCTCATGGTATTTGGATTGAAAAATATTCAAAAATGTAAACATTAAACATATATATATTGTTAAATGTAATAATATCAATGAATACTTACAGTATACTATGTATAACTTTGGACACATTTTATAATCACAGAGACAATTTGAAAAATGTTTCCAATGCCCCTTCCCGTCAAGTTTAGGCGCAGTTAGAACTGGACTGCCGGGGTACTCCAGACCCGATCGTAACAATGCTTCCTGTCTGAGATGGCCAGCGCTGTCGATGTCTTCTGAAGCCTCTCACAAGATTTCCTCTGAATCCCCTGAGAAGCGCAGCAATTCCTTGCAGTTCATCCTGGAACTTTGAGTAGACATTTCTGATACCCCTCGAGGCGCTAAAAAATCCTTCCAGATTCTCTCTCTATCCGCTTGCAAACAGTGCGCAGTACATGGCAGCAGAGAATTGTATGCATGCAAACGAACGCTAAGAAAAGAGAAAAACATGTTTAAATGATAGTATAGACTTTTATTTTCGCTAACTTGGCTTGTACGACCTTTGCCAGAGAAAAATTCTTGCCATGAAGGTCAGAGCAAAGATTTTATCTTCCTTCTTTTGCAATTAAATCATAGTGCTGATTCTATACAGCTGTTCATAGTAGCCGTTCATCTATTCTTCATTTCCATATTTAGTTATCATCTTTCACGAAAAATGATTCATCTATTATACAGCTGTGGATACACATTTTTATTTCTTTCGTGAAATAGTCGAGCAAGCTTACGGTTCGATTGGGTTTAACTTCGATTGTATTTAAAATTAAATTTCTATTAATAAATACATGCACTTTGATGTTTTTCGTTATTTAGAGTGAGGAAAGATTTCTGTGAATTTTAGTGGAAAATTGAAAGCATACATATTATTTTAAGTGTTGAAATTTATCTCTGCTGTTGGATATTTTTTGCAATGTTACAGCTATGATTTCTTCATGGTTTTTACTTCGTCGATTGATACTGTCAGTGATATATATGTGCAGCTAATATCACTGAAGTGATGAATATATAAAGCGACGATTAATACTGAGAGAAGTGACTGAGGAAGGAAATCGTAAAAACGTTGAATTTGAACTTTTCAAGCTTAAAATCTCATCATCGGAAAAACCAGTGAACAAAGTAAGGCATCATCAGATTTTTCAAACTAAAGCTAATATTTTTTTTGAGAGCTGAGATGAATTTTCCGGAAGTTTCTATTTGTTTCACCTTACTTAACAAGCAGACTCGAGGGTACGTCTTTCTTTCGTTTTGAAGATGTTTTACCGACTGGCATGCGATCATTCTTTATTTATAATTTTAGAGTGCTCCACCCACACAGCACGCTGTACTGGAGGGTTGCAGAACATGCCGGCCACAGTCATCAAACAAATGCATTTCTTTGAACTCCTCTTCATTCTAGAATTCGCCTGCATTGTGCAAATAGCTCCTGCTATCCAACGAGAGGCATTGATAAATTGAAAATCTGAGATTCCTGTTCATCCAACTTTGACCGGCGAATTTTAGAATCCATGTCCATCCACAGGCTCAAACCCTCCTTTAATTAACAAAATGCAGAGTGTACGCACTCTGAAAAGTGTAAGCCATTACCATATTGTGCATTTTAATTTGTTTCTTTTTGCTTTCAAAAACATTTTTTAGTTACAGTTTTGAATAAGTAATGATGGTTACTTACTTTGTGTGCAGTTGGTTTTTCACGATGAGCTTTGCAAAAAAATGTTTTCCTGTCAGATTATTACTTGATACAGCAAACTTATTCTCAGTATATGTTCAACTGCGACCCTGAATGAGAACGAATGAATGAATGAGTGTTCAATGTTTCACCATCTTCTGAAGTTGTGCTCTAAAAAGAAATTTTTTATTGTCTAGCTTCTTGAAGTTTTTCTCTAGCATAGTACAAAGCTTTCAAAGGTTTATCTTCATGCAAGCATTTTTTTCTACCTCTCGTAAGTACATGAGTTAATATAGAATAAAATTTACCAGCAAAGTAGACATGGTACCGCGCTAAAATTATTCACGCAAGGTGGACTATGTTATAAAATCGAAGTCATCACTTAGCGGTGACTTTTGACAGTATGACTGAATTAACGACACGTTTAGCTAATTAACTCATGTAGACTCAGCATGAACTCAATAACGCAATAGAAATCAATCGTATTAAACGATTGAAATCAAATTGAAATTCTTGAGTTATTGTTAATATGAGAAATATGATGGTACAACAATATGTATCAGCCTTTGCGGTAGCGTTTTATAACTAAGAATTAAGCAAAAAGATAGTGCTTAGGCACATAAATTGTCATCATTCCTTTGAATTTTTCACACAACATTGAGTTTTTGTGATACACTTTGAGAGATCGATTCCGATTAATGAAAACGACGCAGTGTCTCGTGGTAAAGAAATAGCAGAAGTATTCTCAATTTTTTTCAAACAATATGTTAGGAATGCATGGATACAAAGAAGAGACAAATCTAATCAAAATGTTTAAAAATATTTGACGGAATGCAGATTTCATGCAGCAAATACAGCTGAGCACTTCAACACACTCTGAGCCGCAGACGCCTCTCTCTAGTCCCAAGGGACCGTCAGGTCGGTGCCTGCTCCTGGGTGGCCTGCTGTGGTGGACGAGCGATGCAAGCAATGATGAAAATGATTTAACTTCATTGAAACTGAATCAATAGAGCTCTTTCCATCACGATGTTTCTTAATTGCTCAGACCGAAAAAGGCCTTTCCTCTGTGTCAAGGTGTTTAATTTTCTTTAGTATTTAAATGAAACTAGGGCTTCAATTTTAAAGTCGGCCGAACTTTGATTTTTGTTTAAAGATAATTTTAGAGACTACTCCTGCGATCAAACGACAAACATTTATAAATTTAAAATCTGAGACTGTTGCTCATCCAACAATGCACGGCGGATTTTGGAATCCGTGTACATCCACAACTCAAACCCTCCGATCAAATCAACTGATCAAACATTTTTGACCCACCTTGTAAAAGAAGCGGTCCCTTAGTCTGAGTAATAAGGAAAGAAAGAGGTACTGACGGTTGCCCTGATTTGGGCTAGATGGACAGTGTGATAGCAGCGACTTATTCACCAACTTTTATTTTTGACTGTTCCAGAACTTTTATCTGTAACTCCGAGGTATATCAAAATAAATATCGGTTAGCTTCTCCTCTCAGTGTTCACACTTCTTCTGATTGGTGCCGCGAAGCAAGCGTAAGTCTTCGAAAGTAGAGTGCGCTTTCCACAGGCCGTTACAATTGAAAACAAGCTTTCTTAAGGATTTCAAGTCCGGCGCGGGCCTGTTTATGAGCTCCAAAACGAGGTGGTTCCTGTCGTTGGTGCGTCTGACAATGCCAGCGACAGCGGACAATGCCTCCTTTTTTGGACCTACGGTGCAGTGCCCACCGTACAAAGGAGTCTCACGTCGAGTCTCACAAGCAACCGAAATAAACTTAGACTCAAATAGTGCCGACAGCAGCCGTATCTTACGTAAAACGATCACTATTTGTTCAGCTGCTCTAAATAATACTACACTGGGAGATTTCTGCGCCTCACTGAAGGGGATGAAGCGACAAATTATTTTCTTGACAAACTTGATGTTAGTCCTTCAATTTTCTCGAGAATTCGAGTACATGACTCCGGCCTTGTGTTTGAAAGAAGTAAAGCGACTAAAAATCTGTAAGAGTGGGCTTCCGTACTAGATTTTGAAACAATTGAAACAATTGAAACAATTTGAAACAATTTATTACCA
>VOMN01095208.1:0-11732 GCA_014899125.1 Orchestia grillus
GGTAGGGGGTCATGAAGAGGGGCAAGGACGACACGCATAACGGCCGCATGTCCCACTTTTTCACCACCTCCTCCCCCTTGGGGAGGCCACCTCGAAATAGCTCGACCAAGCGCGACACCCAGTCGGACTTCTTCGCCGGAGCATCTATAATTATCTACAATTCTAAGCAACCAAGGATTTAACTTCATCGATTATTTAACAAATTTATCAATGGGGCGGCGATGAGGTTAACTGGGAATTTGTGAAGCGTTATTGAGTCATCGCGCTGAGTTACGCAAGTTTGATGGAGGGCTTTGTTAATTTTTGCTTTACACGTGAAATATGATGTGAAAGACCACTTAATGCTGAATTCAGAAAATGGTAAATCTATCTACAGGTATGTTCCCACACAGGATTCCATGCGCATAAAAATATAAGCAAGAAAAAGGAGGAAAAAAGATAAAAAATATTCAGTAAAGAAGACGTGAAAATAGAAAATTGGAAAGTAGCAAAGTGAGCCCAAAAATAGGAGTCTAGAAGGCCTAGCTGGAGTAGAAGTCACCCAACATTATCCCCTTGGGGAAGCCCAAGCGGAATTTGGCCGAGATGGTTCAAGCCTAACTGACTCGCTTAGTTCTACTGCATTATGAGGGTAGCACTAAACCCGATGCAGTAAGTTTCCTCTGCATAAAAGTAGCTGAAGACAACAAAAATACCAAACCAATAAAGCTTCTCTTTTTTAAAAAGAGGAGAACTTCACCGACTCGTAATCCGTCCACTAAAGCGTCCTGATGCACGAATAGCTCATGGCATTTACAAGTGCGGTATGAATCTGATACAAGTTGAGACCATGATTAGTGATCAGCGGAATAAATTCGTAAACAACTTCCTAGGCTAAAAAATAGAACTAGCTAACTTGTCCAACTCCAGAAAAACACGACCACTACTTGAAAAAGTCTCTGTAGTTTTCAATTCAGGCAAAAAATAAATAGAACAACTCTATATGGTCAACAAAGATCTGATGTACAACAAAATCCATCAATCCGTGTCAAGTCTTTCCATGCTATGGAAGGATGAATTCTCTGTGTAAATTTTGGCATTTAACGTTAACTGACTCACATTAGAGCTTACGAAATTGAAAGGCTTTTTGCTGTAGATCCACATTACTGTAATGGCAAAAAACAAGCGTGTGAAGAAACGACTGGCGAGATTTGGAAAGGCCGATCATTGAACACCAGAACTGCATCACTTCTTTGCTTCACACACTTTGACGGTAGTTTATCCTTCACGTACGAAACAAGCACTCCCGCGCTGCTCGGGTACATTTGGAGCGTATCATTTGTGTCGTATGGCGAAAAAAATTGGTACACTAATACTTTCAGCTGTGAACGATATTCTTTTTTTTCTTCCGACCTGCAAGGTGTTTCTGGCTCGAAACAACAATTAGCCCCCATATATCAGACGAACTCTCTAAGGCCTTTGACAAAACTCTGCCAACGGTGCTTCTTCCAAAACCGATGATGTTGTAACACGTTTGACAGCTCCGCGTTCCGGCTGACTAACTTTGGAGCTCTCCAGCAGTGCTTGTAAGAGTGCGTGATTTTCAAGCCTTTGTTTCTCTTTAACATTATTTTCCTCTTAAATTTCTACACTTATTTAGTTTCTGAGTGTAGTCTTTAAAAATCCGGAATTATCATTCGATAGAAAGAGTCTTATTTTTTTATTTTGAATTTCGCATGAAAACAGTTAATTCTTTAATTTCTACGCACTACATTACGTTTCATAACACACACAAAACGAGATCTCATAGAATCATTGTAACCCGGACTGTTTTCCGACAGTGCACCAACTGTTTCTGATCGGAGAGAGTATTCCGTCATTCTAACTATTTTTATAAACTTGGTTGAAGGCTGGCCTTGACAGAGCTACTAGAGACCTTCATACTTGCCTTATCGAGCCCGCTGCAGGTCGTACGAGAGCGTGGGAGTGACGCCTCACGTCATGACTCCATAGCATTTCCTAAGAATCAAGCGACAATCTTGCAACGTTTGTAAACTCGCGTGAAAAAAGTGAAATTTGTGACGCATAATGAGGTCAATACTCGCATACCCTAAGGTGAGACGAATGGAACAAGCAAGTTAAAATGAAGAAATGAATAAAACATGCCAGGAGAAAATGGATTCAATTACTGTTATGACCAGAGTACGAATTCAAGAGCGCCATCCCACGAAAGCACACATCCCACGCCAATTGTGGCACGTGCGCTGCTAATACGCGCTCAGTATTGCATGGAGCAGACTGACTTCATCACGCCGTGCATGGAGCAGACTGACTTCACCACGCCGACGCCACCACCGACTTCTTGACACTGATCAAAGCTTGCTTTCTTTCTGCGGAATAAAAAATTTCCCGTGAAACTAGACAGTGAAAGAAGATGTTTAGCTTGTACATCAGCTCAGAGTCCGGGTTTCAGGGGCCGCAGGAGGCATAGCAAGCAAGACTGCGGACGCCCACGGTCCTCCTCCGCGCCATTGGAGGTCACTTTGACGTCGGCCGGCGACTCCAGAAGCGGACCCTATCGCGGGAATGTGCTTCGCCCTGGAATGGGCGGTGAGCCATAGACCTGTGATATACTTGAACATGAATTTCATTGAGTTCGGGAATTGAAGTTGGACTGTCCAAGTCGCGTCAACAGCCCCGGCTCCGTCTCCACCCGCACACTCGACGAACACACTCGCCCTCCACATTAAGATTCCCCCATACAATTCAGAGCTTTAATCTGTAGTCTGCGCAACATAGCTACTTATATCCATGAGTGCCAATAGAAGCATCTTTGTTAGCTTGCTAATTCGTAAATACAAGAGGAGGTCTTTAGGACTTGAATTACATTCTACGATCAGTGAAACACGGAGTTTCGAATAGACTTTCAGAATAGATGTTCACAACGCTAACATGACATGTAACCTTTTACTGCCATAATGATATATGTTGGTTGACTAACACTTCCCACATTATACTTAAGTCCTCCTAAACGCACAGCTATGTTAGATGGGGTGTGGAACAAAAAAGATCAGTAGACAATATTTCCTGCCGGTAGGGTGCACTTTTGTTTCAACGAATACAGAGCGCATGTAAAAGAAACGGTATTGAGTTACCAAATTCGGTACGCGAAGCAGTGAAGGATTGAATAGGGTTGCGTAGTGAATAACTATGAAGGAATGGCAGCATGCAAATCTCTACATTTAACTTCTTATGCACATACGCGTAGTTTACCACCACAGTCAAGAGAACGTAGTTTGTGTTACGCAAATCCTCATGACATGTGATGCGGTAATTATGACGTGATGCGGTAATTATGACATCCACAGCCCCACATGCGTCACTCCGTACGAGGGAGTCCTTGAGTGGAACTCTGATGTTGTGAGACGCAACGCACCAATTCCGCGTAACTGCCCTGCGTACCGAATTCGGGGGCCTCTGTAGAATTACTTTCACTCCAAAGAGCGCGTGCTTGTTTTTTAAAAACAAAAATGGAGCATACCAACAGGAAATCATATCTTGCTGTGTGTTTCTTATACACTCAAAAAAGCAGTCACGCGCGTTCAAGAGAAAATAAGCAAACAGTGAAAAAAAATAGCTAGAAAATAATTTCACCACCAAAGGGCTAGACAGCAGAAACATGCAGGCTAACACAGGCCCAGAAATGCCAGGCGTCAATCTTATGGATATAACAATTACCATCTCGGCCGTTCCATTACAAATTACGTTTGATAATTCCAGACATTACGGTAAAAATTAGTTAAGCTTTCATTTTAATTGGCATCAAAATGGGGTCAAAATTTAATTCCTGGCAACACATCTCGAAGAAATGGTTATTTAATTAGCCAAGCTAGCACTTAGAAGAAATTAACCCTCCGAAGAGAACAGTGACACCTCATGCAGATCGGCTCAAATTGGGCTCGGTAGTGACATTCTTTTTATTTTTTTCAGCGAGGGAACCGCCAGAACTCTTAGAGCACCAGACTGGGGAGAATTATGCGTTGGACACCCCGCCAACTGAACACGCTGATCATCGAACCTATTTGTTACTCAAATGCAACTGTCAGTCAAAAAGTGAAATTTCAAATGAGTTCTGTGAACTAATCATACTTCTGAGACCCAAAAATGTTAAAAGATAAAGTAAAGAACAGAAAGAACAAATCAAAGTGATGTCATCCCTACTGCAAACCGATTGCTTGGCACACCACCGGCCTAAACGAAATCGATAGGAAATGCAGAGAAGAAATAACGGAAAAACGTGCAGGATGCCGTAGAGTGCATACAACAGACTCATGGGCGCAACTAAAGGACAATATAACAACTTTCCACGTGGGCACAGCGTCGGTTACGTACCTGAAGAAGCTCCGTGGGCACGATAATAAAACTCACCGCATTGAAATAAAAGAAACTCAACGAGTCATAGGAAATTGAAGACAAAAAACATTCCCCTGGGAGTGCCTCTCACAGCTGAGACAGAATTCCCCCCCTGTTGTGTCTATCGATGTTTCTGGCCTAATTTAGTCTACAGCCCAAGCGCCGACGGCCCTCGGCTCTCCGAACACCCCTGTAAATGGTGGTGACGGTTCCAATACTGTAACTTTGAAGTCACTCGATTTTTGCCATAAAGTGAATTGGAAACCTTTAACTGCGTAAAATGATACCAATTTTGATTCCAACTTGGCCTAGCTGTATTATTTACTCGTGCATCTTTTCCAATAAACACATCCTATCACACCATTCAAAACTTAGTATGGCAAAGACGGAATAATTCACTCCTTATAATTACAGTTATTTCCCGAATTTTCCCCACGCAGCTGCAGCTTAGGCAATCTTAAAAATTAAGCTCGATCGTCATATCGGCGAGACTGCATCAATAAAATTACATTTATCACTGCCACAAGAAGTTTTATGAAGCACCGATTCCATTTAGTGGTTCAAAAAAATTCTCACACGGATTTATTTAGATGCGGCTACGGAGCTTCAGCGAGACGATTCTTCACATCTAGCCAAATTTAAGAGCTTGAGAAAGTACCGAATAAGAGCGCACCCTCGCTGTACGATTGGTGTGCCATTCTAAAAAAAAGGATAAATCAAACGCAATCGTAAGAACGACATATCGAAAAGCACGGCACGCTTTAACACGCTAAATCCGTAGAAAAATGAAGATAGAAAAGAAAGAAGAGCACGCGCAAGGGGTGAGCGTCCACGAGTCGACTTGCGTCTTATTTTCATGCCTTCCCACATTTGCAGATTGTAGATTACAGATAAAGTCAAAGGGGCCGCCTCGGTCACAACCCAGACGAGGACAGACACCATCACGCCATCCCTAGTGAGGTTTGGGAATCCTACTCGTCTCCCGTGGGACGATTGTCAGTTCCCCACCATACGGGGCAGGGGAAAGCACGTCGACTCAACACGAGGCCAACTGGAGAGACGGCGCCATCGGCTGGACAGGCCTAACGTTTCACGGGAAACGGAACGTTGCAAAGATCAAGGAAACGCAGCTTTATTATTTTCGTCGAGTGAAAAATCCAAAGCTCACGTCCCTCGTCTAAAGGCTATCGCAATTAGAAATACGTCAAGATACGTAAACAAAAATAGAAATACAAAAATAGGTCTAAGCAGCCTCCAATTAAATGCACGACGCTAGTAATTACTGGGCGCATTTTTCACTAAATCTTATCGAAAAGACTAATTACCTCGAGTGCTTCCTAATGGACTGACAATGGAACAGTAAGAGCACTTGACTCTAGCAGCCCATTGAACTTCTCAGGGGGGGGGGGTGAGATCGAAGCAAATGGGTGTTCATGTTATAGGGAGAACACGTGGGCTCTCACAAGATAGGGAGAACACGGGCTCTCACAAGATAGGGAGAACACGGGCTCTCACAAGACAGGGAGAACACACGGGCTCTCACAAGATTGGGAGAACACGGGCTCTCACAAGATTGGGAGAACACGGGCTCTCACAGAGAGAATCTCGATGTAGTGGTGGTGGTGGTGATAGCAGCGCTTCAGTAACTCAAGACTATCTTGCACCGAAAGCGTAGGGACCATTTAGTATAGACTTAGGAGAACGAGGAATGTACAAGGTGTGTTCTCACACAAGATCTCCTATGCACAGAAAGAGCAAGTTAAGAAGAAAGTGGAAGAAAAAATAAGTAACAAATAGCAAAGACGGAATGAAAACGGGAAGAATCAAAGTGGGCACGAAAGATACAAGTCCCGATTCCCTATCTAACTAAAGCTGAGGTAGCCTAACAGTGTTCCCCTGGGGGTACTAGTCCCCATAGCACAAGATAGACAAACCTAACCTACCCCTTTTGCCCATGGCCTATCCTGGGGGGAGGGGGGCGCGAAAGTTAAAATGAATTAAAAGCATCACACCCTAAACTTTACGCTCGACTAAAATGAGCAACAGGGAGTAACCTCTTCGTTATTTGCAAAGGAAAGGCGAAAGACGAAGTGTTTTCCCTGAGTCAATCACAACCAACACTGCTTGATAACCTAAAACATCCCAAAAACTAAGAAGGTGCATGATCAAGGGCGTAGAACGACTGTAATCCATAACATATCAAGATGTGCAATCCATATCATATCAAGATGTGCAACCCATATCGTATCAAGATGTGCAATCCATATCATATCAAGATGTGCAATCCATATCATATCAAGATGTCCAATCCTTATCATATCAAGATGTGCAATCCATATCATATCAAGCTGTGCAATCCATATCATATCAAGAAATGCAATCCATATCATATCAAGCTATGCAAGGTAATTACGATGAGGTAATCATTTGTGCTCTATAACTAGCAAACGCGTATCGCAAAAAATAGCGTGATAAATGATGTTAAATTCGTAAGATGCCCTCTTATTTACGGTAACTCTGACATGAAATGTTATTTTCAGTATCACTGATACGGACTGCCTTAGCTGACAGTCGCGCTGATTAGAAATACGGACCCGGGTATTTTCTCCAATCTAAATCCTAACGACCGTATGAGAGGGACGGACAGACCAACTAACCAACACCAACACAGGGCTATTATCATATGGTGGGATGATACACTTATTGTATGTACCATAAGATATTTTACGTGCCTGTGAAACTACTGCACGCACAGAACGAATCCGATAGAAAATTCACTGGTCCAAATTCTCAGGTCCGCATTCCTAATCAGTGAGACTGTGTCAGAGAAGGCAGTGCGCATCAGTGATACAGAAAAAAGAAATTTGTTTCACATGAAATTTACCGTCAGTTTTGACGGCATGGTGACGTTAGAGAGCAATGATACCGTCGCCAGTACCTCACTGAACATCGCCTATGAGGAGGGAGGAGGGAGGAAGAGGGTATCGTATCAGGGTGCGTGTGGGGGCCACGCCCCCACTTAACTGTACGCTACGAACAACCTTGGAATATTTTAATGCAAGGTGCACCAAAAAAAATTGTTTCCGCACTATGACTACCCAATACTTTAATAGATTTCTGTTTTGCTTCATGGAAAACTAATCCGCGTTGCTTTATTATCATTCTGGTGTAATTTTATTCAATTTAACCCATCAGACTCGTACGTCGACTTGCAAGTTTTACTTTTGAATCCCAGGGCGAGTAATTTCTTTTTATGTCACCTTGTATATTTTCAAGTGTCGATCAAAGCATGAAATAACCTAACCATAGCCCGAACTAATTCTTTAGGTGATAACGCTGAATTTAGCTCTAATTAGCTTTAGCCTTTTGTATGAATGTAATAAGGCTGCATTTAACTTCATGAAAACTTACAGCATCTTTACGAAAATCGATTTAGAAATCCGCGAAGATGACGAAGGGTTAACGGTAACAACAAATCAAAATCCAGCAGAAGAGAGAAGAAGGAAGCTCGGAATACCTACCACGCTGCCGTTTCCTTCAAATCCTTTTCACTGCATGAAAATATGAACTAACTACACAAGAAAGTAAGACTCGCTTCTACAAGTTACGGCCCGTAGTACACTCCACATTTACAACACGACAGCGCTCCCCCACACTGCGGCACGACGTGGGGGCACAGATCACGTGGCAGAGGTGGGTGGTTGCTCAAGGTTGCCTGGGCAGGAGCTCCGTGTGGCGAAGGTCGGCTCTGTTGACAGACGGTGCGCTACGGCGCTGTGTTGGTGAGACGCGCAAGCAGCACGGAGGTTACGAGTCTTTGTGACTCAAAAAGTAAAAATATATCAATATACAATGTTTTCAAGATATTCAAGATAAGATACGAGTATATGAATGTACGAGTACTGTTCATTTCCCTATGCCCCAAGTCCCCAAAAAAGTGTTATCATACTAGATGCTTAACGAGAAAGTAATATTTGTCGTATTCAACAACGTGCAACCAGGTAACTAGTTAATATGTTTGTTTTCTTCGTTACTATCATTGGAAACAAATTACACGACATCTAATGAACACTTAACGGTTAAACTGTGGCACCGCTCATTTTTACGACACTGATCTGCTGATCATTTCCGCACCCGAGGTTCACGACGAGCAGCTCGTGCAGCGACGATCTGTGGAGCTGTATTCTAGATACGATAATGAGATCCTCAGCGCTGGAAATAATCCCTTTAACACGATCGAGGTAACTCCACTGTACCCATCGGACGAGCTGTGAAAATAACGGGACTTCGTATATTTATTCCTAAAATGAATGGGCGTTTTCCCGGTGAATCAGGTAAACGGTTACAAATCTACATCATTTCTTCCCTTGAAATCAACTGTTCATAAACAAAATACTGTCATAAGATATTCCATAAAATAAAACATTTAATTTCCTTCAGATTAAATTCTTTCACGTAACCATGTTCAATATCGAATCTACGACACAACCGCACATCAGCGCAGCTTACAGTAATAATTTCTTCGAAAAACTGTTACGGGGACCTTAGACACCAACCCTGGAATTGACAAGCTTTGTAGAAAGGCTGTAGAAATCTCCTATTTACTTTCAGTCAGAATCTTCTACCACTAGAGTGGGCTCCATGGTACAGGGGTTAGCGTGATGGCCTCACAGCCGAGAGGACCAGGGTTCGAGCCACAACTCAGGCAAGGCTTTTCACGTGACCACGGAGTACTTCCCTTGGAAAAAGAAGCTTAAGCCACACATTCCTCACATCCCTCACCACACCAGTAGTTGTAAGGCATTGAAAACCCAACGGTAAGACGTGTTGGAATTAATAAAGGTTCTTTTTCAGACAATACTCCCGAAGGCTGCTAAGAAGGATAAATTAAACTTTCATCAAAAAGTAAAGAACAGCACAAAAAAGTGTTGGATTTTAATGTTGGAAATTAATTTACGGGATCTCCCATCACTAGCGGTCGGCTCTTGCCAGCAATACAGACCATTTTGAGGTAAATGGATTATTCAACACTGAGCACCAAGATGCACTGGAAGTTCCGTACAACAAGATCCCGTAAATTGATTTCTCCGGGCACGCAAGTCCCCTGCGGCAGAGGCGTTCTAGACTGGCTTTTGCACAGCACTCCGCACGTCAATATTGCAAGCATCCTTCCTCTTATAATAATAATCAGCGTGGATTTATATATTTAAATACATCTTTTTTGTCCAACACTTTCCACGTGCCACCGTGGGGCACATTACTGCGACCGACCGGCGCCGATATGCGGTAGCATAGTAGATAGGATACCGAATATCGCGTCGTAAATTGCTGTAATTAAAAGAAGCTAAATCCATTATTCAATGGAACACGACATGGCAGTATATTGATCAACATAGTTTGTTTACGAATAGCCGACTTTAAAGAATGAGGTCAAGCTTCACCGGAAAATCCAATCATCACAAGAATAAACTACAGTAAATCCCGTCATTTCTATCGGGGTGCGTTTACTCGTCTACACGATACTGCGCCAGCCTCCGTTCTGAGCTCGTTTCCATTTTCCGTAGCACTCGGACGTCAGACAGGACCCAATTTGCTCCTGGAAACTTAAGAAACAATGCAGCATGACGGCCGTAACACGCCAGATTACATATGTGTACAAAACTCCTGCCTGGACGTCGGGAAATTAAGGAAGATGGGGCACAACCGGAAGGTCAACCGTTCAGTCCCATGAGCTGTCAACCCCCAACTGCGAGCTTCTTAGTCACTGAGGAAGTCGAATAAATTTAGTAGTAACGAGTAATCTGATACGTCTGAGTTCCTGATTAGCAGTAACGAGATTAATCTGATACGTCTGATCTCCTGATTAGCACAAACGAGATTAATCTGCAACGTCTGAGTTCCTCATTAGCGGTTAGCATAATATCTAGATGTTTTTTGCACTCTCGCAAGTCGATGTCAAGGTTCAAGCCTTGACATCGCAAGACTCGCTTAGCAATGCTTGCCGCAGGGTGGCCGCTGAACCAAACGCATCATGGATTTGGACTTGAACAACCGACAGACACCAAAAATGTCACCAAATATATTGATCCTCCTCAAGCTTCCCACCGGCGTATCCAGGTTACGTTACATCGGAAGATCAGGCAGGCAGGACGACCCAGATCTCATGTCGTCACGTATCATTTACGTACGTAGGTATACTTCACTCAAAACAACATCTCATGGCCGGCATGAAAATAAATCAAACGCAAAATTTTGTTTTTTAAATAAGATCAAATGTAAATTCATTTAACGACACTCAGAGCCTACCTCTTGTCTATATACAACCTTGCAGTCAAATGCAACGCGAGGATTTCGAATAAGCAAATGATTTTCACGTTCAAAAATTGGCCTTCGAGTCTTCGAGCACATCGCAGGCGCACGTCGCAAGCACACGACCACGTCACCCACGCATGACGAGCGAAATTTTATGCCTCCTGAGCTGTAGGAGGCACAGACGGTCTTTTTTGTGGAGCATGACGCGCCTCGAACGAGTGAGAGCGCTACCCAGAGCCTGGCCCCGCCACGCGCTAGTAGCCCCGCCACGCGCTAGTGACTCTGCCACGCGCTAGTGACTCTGCCACGCGCTAGTGACTCTGCCACGCGCTAGTGACTCTGCCACGCGCTAGTNNGCCACGCGCTAGTAACCCCGCCACGCGCTAGTAACCCCACCACGCGCTAGTAGCCCCGCCACGCGCTAGTAACGCTGCCAGAGGCCAATGACAGTCAGCTGGATTCGAGCAGCACTCGTAGGTCGGATATTTTGTTCGCTCAAGAAAAGCCAGGAAAGAAGAACGAAGAAAAAATAGTTTTACCGTGAAACAAGATACAACAAAATGACATATATCCGTACATTTAGGGTATAAAAATGTTTTTGTCCATTCTTTATCTTGTTTCGCTTTTATTCACCAAACCAAGGAACGCGTCACGATATCTCGCAGCCCCGCACACGGCCCATAGGACACGTGGCCACTCGAGGCGCTCCACCGGCGGCCTTCCCAACCCTTCACAACCCTCATCAACTTGGCGATACAAGGCAGCGTTTGGCCTCGCATGCTAAACTAGCTGCAGCCTTAGGTATAGGGCAATAATACTGCATTTAGTTTTGCATGAAAAGCTAGCAGCACCCTTATGGAACTGGACCGTATGGTCCTGTTGAGCCGGATTACATGCGAATGTTTCATGGCGATGTGAAATTATCCAGGTGCAATACCACCCCTTCTCGAGGGGGAGAGGGGTGTGTGACGGTACGACAAAATTTACCCTAGCTGTCGTTCGCCAAATTTTGAGAGGTCGCTTCATAC
>VOMN01095210.1:0-21183 GCA_014899125.1 Orchestia grillus
TATGGTGGGATTTGAAGGGAATTGTTTATTATGAACTAATGGATGGCAATCAAACAATAACATCTGAAGTTTACAGCTAACTCGTTTAAAAGTAGTTTTACAGAAAAAACGGCCTTCTTTGATCAATCAAACAGGAGTAATTCTGTACGATGACATTGCCAGACCCCACACTTCAAGAACAACCAAAAATCTCATTGAAGGATTTGACTGGGAAGTCATGCATCACGCACCATATTTTCCCGATCTTGCTTCAACCGATTTTCATCTTTTTAGGAGTTTACAGAATCATTTAATTAATGGGACAAAGGCTTACTTCAAGAGAACAGGCCGAAATGAAGCTAGTTTCTTTTTTTTTAGTTCAAACTGGCTAATTTCTATGAAGAAGGAATCAGAAAGCTTATGGCAAGATGGGAAGATGAAATTAATAAAAATGGTGACTATGTTGAACACTAATTAAATATGTTTTTGACAGGATTTTCACTTCATTTCAGATTAAAAAAAATGGACAGAACTTCTGTTACAGCCTGATAGTTCGTTTCTGGATTGAATGTCACTGTTACCCACAGTTGTTTGTCTCAGGATTGAACTTCTTTGCCATGGGTAATTTTGTCTCAAGACCGAACTTGTCACATGCAATTATTCTTAAGTCGTAAAATTTGAGAAACCTTTTACTCCACTGCTGAACGCTATTTCACGATGACTTGGTAGCCGGATTATACTACAAGTAACACAGTTGACATCATGTACGAGTAAATATTTTGTAGAGCGTGACTTTACAGAAAGCCAGTCTATTAGAGTTCAAAAAGTGTGAGGATACTTACGTTTAAACAAAAAAACACGTTCTGTTTCGGACACTTCAGGTTGACGTCTCTTACACCATTCATATACTAAGTTTACTAGCTCTTTTTCCCTATGTTATCTTATTTCCTTGAACTATTTCAACCCTTATGATTTTTCGTCTTATTTTCTGTTCTTTTATCCGGCGTGCCCTACTTTGTTACAAACTTGATGCAACCATTTTCTGTCGAGTGTTATGGGATTGTGTTCAGTTAATTCTACCTCGAAATATGTGCATTTTCAACTGTCCAGCTCTGCATCTGCATGTGTATCTCTTTACTCCGTAGCCTTGATTGTGGTTCTGCTCTACCACATATTTTTGCGTATTGTTTGTCCGTTGCGGCATGTAGTTCAGAGCATTTCTAGAGCTATTCACAGCCGGATATTAACAAGAACTTTTGATGAACTTTTAAAAGTGGCTTACTGACGTACTCCTTTTGTCTTCAGATGAGGCACCCTTCGACTTGTTGCAAGTATGTGCAATGGGGCTCTTTGTTACGAAATTCCGTGTAACTTTATGTTGAGGGGTCTTTACGTTTTTGTTACCAATGGTGCCACTGGATACCAGACATAGCATGCCACTTCCTTTTGGTTGACAGCGAGTATTTTTGTTTCGGTGGTCCCTCCCTTATATTTAGTGAGTCTGCACACGTCACTGCGTCATGAATCAGTGCTTTCATGCCGCTAAATATAATAATGATGTAATTGTTGAGCTTGATGGCGCGATCGTGCTCCCTCACAGAGCAGTTTTTCGTGCATTTTTTCCCTCTGAATTTGCGATGCCGTCGTCATCTGACCGTTGCCTTGAGATCAGCATTCGCTTTTTTATTGAAACGACTTCCGCCTTTTTAGTTGTTACGGATTTTGTTCTCTTTTCCAGCGTGCTCGCAGCAACAAGCTTATAAGATCGGTTTGCCGTGTTCTTAGCAGCTCATAATCAAGCCACTTAGTCGGAGACTTGCCGCGCTGCTTATCGCAATGAAGCCGTGCAACTCAAATCATTTTGTCTCGCATATGTGGAGAGTTAAACATGCTCGTCCAAACCTATTTACTGGTGTGCGAGTGAAAATTTTATGATACTTGTATCAGCAATTCACTATTCTTTTATGAATACTTGATCATACGTGTATGAACGTTTCACAATAATAAAACGTTTGCTTATGTTTTATGAGTATTTAATGGTGTAAGAACATGCGAGTTTGAATATGAAATGATGCTTGCATGCGCTATTCTTACTGAATCATGCTCAGGTGAACATTTAATAACATTCGCGCAAAACTCACATCATTGCAGTTTTAACTTTGTAAGTACTAATGACATTCAAGAATAACCATTTCTACTTTCACGCCTTCGTTACCTTGCTATTGGTGTCAGTACCTTAATAAAATTTCCGTGGTCTCCAATTTTCACCAACATTTCATCACCTTATCTCTCTACTCCCTGTGGTCATTTTTCCTGCAAGTCTTAGACTTCCTGCTCCCTAAGAACCATCGTTCTCACGCCTTATTATTGTCTTGTTTGTGTGTTGATAACTTTTATTTTCTCTGACCTCGTATTCGGTACAAGGATTTCCCCGCAGTGTTACGATCTTTCGTAGAGCAGGCGAGATACGTTCGTAAGAGGCGAACGTATTCACTGCACAGACGTTGCAGGCTGATGCACGTGCTGTGTTTCTCGGAGGTTTATGCTATTTATGCCACCCACTTCAGATCGATCTCGTCTCTCCGTGTGACATATTTTACTTGTGTACGATTTTTGTACCGGCTTACGCTCTTCAGACCTCAATCATTGCAAAATGATTCACACTGAAACTTTTATCCCTTCTTCTTGTTACTTTGCACGGTGCTCGTCTGCATATGTTGATACTCCGTAACAACCGTCGTGGAGGGTAAGTCCTAAACCGTACCAGAGCGATTCAAGCGCCAGGTTTTCTTCCGTGAGAATAAAGGAGAGGCCATTTTTCGCCATGGCGCCTCAGAGAACTTGTTTCTTGTTGTTGATTGCTGCAGTCCTACGTTTTCTCACAATTACGCCGAAGCTATTGGTTAAAATGATTGCATCTGCCACTTTTATTCATGGTGACTGTCTTGTCGTGGTGGTCAGGGAGCACACCTCTGATAAGTGAGGACATGGACCGATCACCTCATATAGTAGTCCATTGATTCTCCTCTCAATGATGTTTGGCGAAATGAAATTGCGGATGAATCATTTTATTCCAAAAAGTTTGATTTTACCTATAGTGTTATTGCTCGTTTCTAATCTTACAACATTCTGTTGTGAGGCTCTCAGTATTTTTTTTCACGAAATAGCGAGAAAGTAAAATAAGATAAGAATCGTTGCATTTTATTCGAAATTATAAGCTAAGGGGCAACGCTGCAAATATAGCAGTATTTTATTCGTAACTCCGTGGATTAGAGCCGGAACTGATCATGTACACGTAAATCGTGAATGCTACAAAACTGGTTATAGAACTGCTGTACTGACCATGCACCGCGGGAAACTGACATTTGTTACTTGAGTTGTTGACTGAGTTTCGTAATGTTCTGTTCCCGTGGTACGATGACATTTAGGCCGCGCCCTAGTGTGTCACTGCATCATTATCAGTCAGAATTTCCCATTAGGTTTGCCAAAATGCGCATGCGAATTGCCAAAGTTTTTATTTTTAAAATGTGTCGCTTTGTTATGGGTAGTAAGACTAAGTTCAGTTTTGATTTGAGTTATTATGATGCATTTTGCACAAATAACTAGCTTTAGCTCTTCATTTTCAAAGTATATGAATTATTCTCATCATTACAATCCTTAAATGTAATGAACTCATTTTGTGTTACAAATCAAATCCTTTTCTTCATATACTGTGAAAAAATGCAGAAGTATCTTTACTTTGTGTCTTTGCACGGAAGGAAATTTCTCGTGTTTAAAATTACTCTTCTTTAGCGAGATATCGCAGATTGAGATATGGACTTGAATCCTGGTTACTTCGTATAAAGTATACTGAATATTATATCTTCTCTTTGAAGGAACCTTCTCCGATTTAAAAATGCCCGTATTTTTGCATTGAGATATTACTGATTTAGCCCGCATATAAATCCTGGCTATGAAAACAAATCTACTCGTTGCGAGCTCCGTCAGAGCTGCGGCCAGGCAGGAAGCGTTTGTGCGAGGCATCCTTCCTACCGAGCCGACGACGCTTCCTCTTGGCCATGTCCGACGCGGTGCCTGAGTTTTTACTTCCAACTGTCGAGTGACCTTCCTTCCAGCGCCACCGCGCCTAGTGCTCCTGCTGCTGCTCGTTGTGTTTGTCAAAATACCGTCACACGAAACGACCGTGTGCGACAGTTATTGAGAGCTTGGAAATTGGCGCTCGTGCGTTAAAGGTTTTGATGATCGGAAGTTTTAATTTACTGTTTTGAGGTCATTTTTAAGGCTATTATTATTTTTTCGAAACACATATCTAATGAACCGACCTTGATCGTACAGCTTGATGCTGAATTGGGAAAATTTTCAAAAAGTTTCTGATTGCAAAAACAATTTTTGATCCTGTACTGCAAAGAAATCCTGATGCCGTGTAAAAAACAATGCCCATTCAGTGTATGATGTGAAGGGAAAATGTATTATTCTAATTTACTTGTGAACAGTGTAGAAAAAATGGGAAATAATGCAGTGCACTGAAAGGTAATACATCTGACTGCGTATGCCTTCTATCATAGCCTTGTAACGTGCAAACTTATTTGATAAGTCTGTTTAAAGTATCTCCTCAGTGGGCATAGGATAAGCAATAGGGTTTGGTTTGTCTTACTGTGTGCTATGAGGACTGGCGTCCACTGTTGGTTACCTAAGCTATTAATAGACCTTAGGAACTTCTATCTTACGTGCCCACTTTCCTTTCAATTTTCATACTTTCTTAGCTATATATTTGTCTTTACTTCCTCTTTATTCTTAACTTGTTTTTTCTATGCGCAGGGGAGCCTGTGCGAGAACACACATATTGTGCATAGATTCCTCCTTCTCTATAGTTAATACTAAATGGTCCATTCTCTTCACACTTGGGATCACATTTCATGTGGATAGGAGCTTTATAATAACCGATAACTTGATCTAATTTAAATTAGTAAACTGTTGAGCTATAGTGAAAATATCTGTTCCAAATATAGCATACAAGTCAGGCAAGATTGCCATAAATTTTATGAGTTAAACGAGAGTAACATTTGATGCTTTGTTTGGTTCAATGAATCACGTAGAACAACATCGCATCTTTGCTTTCATGAGTCATATTTTATAGCTTCAATGGTAAATGTCATCTTACAATGTTCGTGGAAGATGACACGGACTTTATGTTTAAATTCTTCCGTGTAGTCGTTAAAATGTAGTATAGTGTATAACCACGGTGTTTAAGGTGCACATTTCCAATTCATGATTATACATACTTCCTCGTTCATTGGCTTGGGAAATTGCTTCGCAATTCGTATAATTAAAATATTTGGTATTTGAATTGATGCTCTGTATGCAGTTCAGCTGCGTGAGGTAACGCTCAATAAATGCCTTTCGAAAATATGTTCGGATGATAGACTTTTGGTGTCTGGTGTACGCAGTATTTTTAAGAAGTATTGTAACATTGAATTGCCGTCGGTCGATGTGGTGTGAGAGACACCGCTATTTAAAAGCGATGTTATTAAATGCAAATATAGAGCAGTTCCATTCTTTAGCAAGTGAAATTTATAATTTATTGCTCTCACAGGTGAAGGAATTGAAAGGAGCGTTTGCGTTAATATACTCAAAAATTTTCTTATTCTGTTGCAGGAGACGCCGACTCATGTTCATCTTGTCATGGAGGTGAGTAATTTTCAGCATATTCAGAACTTGATTTTGCCTGAAATTTAAGGTAAGACGGTTAGCCATAAACTATGCGGGTGCTAAACTTGAGACGCTGTGATCATCAAAACTTTGTGAAAATTTATTTTGCACTTAGCAGTGTTAAGTTTGATTCTATTGCTTTTTCCACTTTGTCCCGATTCAAATGTCCCTATGTGTCATTGACTAACATTGCGGTTTATTTTTAACATTCATTATGATATTCACGCACTAAAATACATGTTTCAACTCAATTTACTTCATTTTTCTAGGTGAACTTTTGATGTTTATGTATAGTTACAAGCTTGCGTTCTGCGCCAAACGGTGGGCTGCTTTTGCTCAGACAGTGCGGGAGCTCCTCCCTGCGCGCGATGACCTTAATTCATTAAATATTTTCATTACATTTTTCCGAGTTGCAGTTTTATTTTCATATCACCACGGTTAATAAACTTCCAGGTTCTAATCTGCTACCTGCTCTTCTTGGTATACGTCATTGTGTCGTGAATTGTGGTCCTGTCTTGAAAGTCTTGACTTGTCCTTATCTCTACTAGTCGTTTTATCATCCGTTCAATTATAATCTTTATCGGTTCGAAATGAAGGAGGCTTCCGCTTATATTATTACTGAATGTGCGTCCTGATTTACATGTTTTTTTTATGAAGAGATCTTCAATTTAGGAAGTACGAATTAGAAAACTAACTTATGAATCCTTTGACCCTCTATTTGAAGTGACCAAGTGAGGTTCAAAAATTTGCATACTTCAGTCCTAGCTTATATTGTATATTAGATTGTATCTTACGGAAGTGCATTACTTCTACCTCAATCATCGCACTTTAATGTCTCTCATTTTTACTTGATTATCTACCACATGTCTTCCTGCACGTGCGAATTACAAGCTATTGATGAGTCATTCTACTACGTCTCGACATAACTGGATCTCTGCAGTTACTACAAATTATCGCTTTGTCTCGTCTAGATGGAGAACAAGGGCAAATCTCGCTGCATTTTAATTGTCTTTTTCATTTGACGTCTGCAATTATCCTCGACACAGCCGTCATTTGCACTCCTGAAGGCCTCTGGAGAAATCGGTGTTCCCGCCCTGACGTGTCACGGTCTTGTGTTACTCTCCAGCCCTCGTTCTCTTTGTTGTTTTTTCTCTGTGCCAGCGACGGCGCGAGCAGTCAAGCGTTCAATCGAAGTTTTCGTTTTTTATTTTCGTTGCGCTGAGTATTGTAGCATTTGGGAGGAGAACAGTGTTACAACGTAACGAAATTGTAGCATGTAGGAAGAGATTAATGCTTAAATATAACAATATTGTAGCATTTAAGAGGGGAATGGTGCGGAAATATAACTATATTGTGAAGTTTGGTGGAGAATAACACTAAAATACTACAATATTTTATATGGTATTGTAGCATTTTGGAGAACTGTGCAAGAACGTAAAAATATTGTTGCATTTGTAAGTAGAATGATGCTAAAATCTAACAATTTTGTAGCATTTGGGATGAGAGTACTACAATATGGGAATAAGGTAGCATGGGAGCGGACAGCAGTGATAAGTATGTGGTTACGTAGTTGATTTTCAGGTTTGATTTATAAATGCAGTCTTGGCGTGTATTCTGTTTTCAACGATCTGTCGCTGTCTCTTAGCCGTTTTTGCCATGTATTTGGAAACTTTTTTTGCTGATAATCGTGAAAAAGATGAGCTAGTCCTGGTAAATCATTGGCTTCAAAATCATTTTTTATGCCATAACTTGTTGAAAATTTGATATTATTCGATAAAATGAATTTATCTTTCTCTGAATAGCACGTCCTTTCGTAATTAATTCCTACTCCTTATAAAAATCCTAGACGCTTAACGTATTTAAAAAACGATCAAGCCCTTGTGCTTGTTTTGTTATGAACATGAGAGTTTAATCATTTAGTGGACGCGAATAGAGATAGGAGAGCACTAGAGAAACTCCCGATGGCAGTTACTTCTTCGTGATTATTTCTTCGAATAAATCGATTTACAAGAAATTGTTCTTGTATAGTATGCATACGGTACCTCCGAAGCGTTATTGAGCAGTTTGAAATTGAAATGTATCTTCGGTAAAAATGTTCTCATGTTTTATTAACGTTAACAAATATGCGGAAAATGGACCAAACGAAACTAAAGCTATGCATTATGAACGCATACAAATGTGCTGTAAACTTCCCTGTAGTGCATTCACTAAAGCCTCGCGAGTTGCGTGGTGCTTGAAAAACGAGTTTTGACCGCCGCTCCTTCAGCCTTCCTGCTGGGGGAGACAAATCTTCGCGTGCGTTGATGTGTGATCGCAGATGTTGTGTGTTGCTTTGGTCGTCCTGCGGTCGCCAGCACTACTGTTTTAGATATCCTTAATACTAAATTTATTGATCAAAGTTCCCGTAACCGTGTCTCCTGTACATTACGTGCGATCATGGAGGACGATGTGCGAACTTGCAGCATAGTGTCCCGTGTGTTGCATGCTCGCTTGCAGCAACATTTTTGTTGCAGTTCACAGTTACAGTCATGAGCACTGCGCTGCATGCACATTATGCGGGCCTACAGCGTGTAGGCACATGCGAGCCTTCCCCAGAGCTGCTCTCCTTGACTCGGTCCCTGCGAGGTGTTTGTGACGACATTTTATGAACGCAAACAGAGACCGTGTATGTGTGTGCCAGCTGCTGCTGCTGCCTACGTCAACACCGTTGTAACTTGACCCTAAATTTTCGCTGTATGAATTTCTCCTTTGAATTTCAGGGGTCGTCCTGCTTTCATAAGATTATTGCGTGTATGACATTCGTTCTGGCAAATAATTTCACGACGTACTTTTTATTTGAAAACTGATATTTAAATTATATTACACTGATGAGATGTTTTCAGGGAGTATAGAACATTTCTTTCGTGTATGGTGTCGAAAGCGTGTCGCGTCATTGGGATACTGAACTTTATTTTCTACTCGAATAAACACAAGCCGAGTGTTAATCGTAAAGTTTCTGTCAAATTCACTGGGAAAACAGAACTACAATTGTACTAATTTGCATGCATGCATCACGTTTGCCTCAGTGGTTCGTATGCATAAGGGAAGACAGGCGCGTTTCAGTAGCGTCGAGCGTGGCGCATGCCAGCAAGTGTGAGGTCGCGCGACGGACGGCGTCTTTGAGCAGTGTCCGAGAAACACAACGAAATGCGCGATTATATTAGGGGGCACGAGTTCTAGTTTAGATTGGTCGTACCTCTTTGTACCGGTGATTCCTAACATATTTTTGTGACCGCATTTCAAAGAAAACTTTATCTTCGCGCCCTCTGAGTTTATAGATTAAGATAAAGGAGATTAATTTATAGTATTGTGGATGTAAATTTATTGTAAATTGATTACTAAATTTGAGGTGCCTGTTTTCAAGATACACACATCTTGTACTCCCGGTGGGTGCGAGAATCACTGGTTGAAAAACCTTGTTTTGAATAATGAAGTCGACTATGCTTTAGGATTCGTTTTTTTGCACCATTGTAAGCACTTCATAGTGCTTGGCTGTGAACTATCATCGACCTCCCCGGGGTGCGCGTGGGTCTAATATAAATTTTAAGTAGCTCATANCACCATTGTATGCACTTCATAGTGCTTGGCTATGAACTATCATCGACCTCCCCGAGGTGCGCGTGGGTCTAATATAAATTTCAAGTAGCTCATATTAGGGGCTTCAGCCTCTTTATGAGGATGATCTACGGAAAATGACTCGCCGAGAGATGTGCTTTAGAGATGCGTCTAACCCAGGAGTGTGTTGGTCTGCAGAGGGTGCTCTTATTCGCGTACTTGAAGAAATTAGCGCAAGTTGCAACCTTAGCTGCTCGCTCTTACTTGGTCGAATGTTTTGCTCCACGTTGTTGTGCAGCTTGGTCATGCGTTGTTTCCCATTATGAGATGAGATACGACTCGAATTTTTATTTCGTACTATAGGCCGGAGTTCCGTGCTCCCGACTTCTTGCTCGGCGGTCCTCTTGCCACGGATGTAACATAAGCAGGTGCTTTAGCTAAACTATTTGTTATCAAAATATTCATTGCTAACTATTATCGAATGCAATAACTAGGAGAATAGTGCACGTCTCGAAGGTTCCATTTTCGTTTCGTATAATGACTTGACAAGATTGAGATAAAATTAGCAATTCCGCACAGAGAGCTTGGGCCATATTAAAACTTCGTGTCATGCTAAAGTTGTTATGCGAAACTAAAATATCCAATTTAGTGTTTGTCCTGCGTGTGTTGCCTACCAATGGGCCAGGCTGGTATCCTAGATCAGTGAACGCTCACGTTGAAACCATCTTTTCTGGCCAATGGTGAAAGTGCTACTACGTTCACTACGGGAAAGCTCTCATGCATTGTACTCCTTCAGCACGCACGGCGCCGTTTTCCTTTTGCTGGGTAAAATTCTCGCAATTATTTTTGAAGGTTCGCAAAATAAGTTTTAGGTCGACGTTAACTGGCTGACGTTATTTATTACCGTTTCTTGAACATCAGGCACGATCCTTATGAATCAGATAATACGTTGGGAAAATTTAGTGAGCGATAGGAAGATTCTCATGGTGGGTACAATTTGAGCTTTGTCCGTATTATTCTCCGTGTTGTTACTTTTTGGTTTTACTTGTGCTTCATATCGACACTTGAACATTTTTTTTTAATGATTAGTTCGTGTGGGAAATTCCACGTTGTCATCGAAGTGTTATTTCATTGCCCCAATAGTTCTTTTGATCAGTTGCGTCATTGTCTGGGTACTTGTACACTAAGAAATTATTGTATCCACGAACCTGTAACATTCTAAAACAGAAGCGGTTGTATCTTTTGATTTATTATCCTCGTGCTACACTGAAGAAAGTAAATAATTTATTTGCCTCTGCCCTTCCAAAGCCCGGCAGCTTTCGCTCTTCTTCCACTCAGAGTCCAATTAAACGTAGGCTCATTTTTACGATTTTCATTCATTTTGTTCGGGAAAATTTAACTTCTCTGGTTGGTGAACAGTCACCTGCAAATAAATCTGTGCTTTTAAAGCATAAATATTCCGCTAATATCGTTGTACGCTTTATGTGAACAAATGCTGACCAAATTTCTTGTAAAGTTCTTATCTGCCTCTCGTATTGTCGAACCTTTTCTCCTATTTGCCCTATTCCCCGAGAAGCTTTGTCAGGATGTTGTCCCTCTCTCGAACTCCTAAACAGCCACGTATTTGTCCTCTGCAACTGATTACGAGTTTTTTCTACTTGCATGTTCTTGTTCACGCGTGTCGTAATTCCCATGTCAGATGGACATGAACGTGCCGTGCGTCGTGTGGTTCTTTGACCCGTAATGCTAGAATTTTCATTTCCGTGGTTTGATGTTCAGTGTGTCACAGCTCTGATTTTTTAATTCATTTCAGCTACCCCTTTGTATGATATGATTTCTAATGTGACTCGCAAAGTACCGAACGTACACTTGGCGTTAGTGTGAATTCACAATCTAAACTTACTCCTTGAAACCTTATGAAAAACGCGAGTTGAAGGGTTTGGTCGAGTTAGGTAATTATGTACGTACGATAGGTCGTTCCAACGGTGAAAGCTTCGTAAGCCTGAGAGCATCGAATACCACGTGCTGCTCTGCGTGCTGGAGGAAGGGGGGGGGAAAGGAAAGAGGACTGGGGAGAGGAGGGGGAGTGCACAAGCTGGAGCGTGCGTCTCAAGCGGCGGTGCGTGCACACCAGGACCATCGCTGCGGTGATGACGGCAGCAGTCCGGTCTGGGACCGACGCTGCGGGACCAAAATAGCGCCTGCGTCTCTTGGGTGCGTCTCAGCGTCCGCACCGGCCCTGCGTCCTCTCGCCGTGTGCATGCGCGCCATCTCCCTTGTTTTATGTCTCTAGCGTATGATGGGGCCCTGCGTGGGTCGTACCTTATTTTTACCTACACCTAGTGTTTCTCTCAAGTCCAACTCGTTATTGTTCTCGATTGTATTAATATGCTAAATGTGCATTTATTACTCGTAGCGATAAATGTTTCAGCTTTGTAAGGCAAGTCGGAGGAATTGGAGGATGTGGATACCTGTTGTCGACATCAGTACGCCAACAGTTTTTCTTGAAATTGTATATGTTGAGACTCGTTATTGACGAATCCTTTTTTGTTTCAATGTTGTGAGCAAGTGCCCTGAAGGAAAATATAATTTTATTTAACCCTTCCGAGAGTCCGCATTCGAGCAGCGTAATTGATTAAATTAATTCATACATCTAAAACCAGAATGTTCTGCTTCAGTTTTCAATAGTTTTGGCTTAACTGAAATGATAATATAATCGTTGTTGTGCCTACATATGTTGGAATTGATGTTACTTCAATGCATTTTTTGGGACAAATACATGCCTTTGAACTCATTCAAAGTATTGGTGAGATCTGCATTTCCCAGGAGCTTGAGGATGCAGACTTGTACGGTGCTTATGTTATCACACAGCAACAGGCCCAGAGAATTTCGAATTCGCATTTTCGAACTCGGTATTTGTCTCCATTATTTCAGGACTCTCAGTTCTCTCGTACGCTCTGTGTCAGGAATTTAGCTGTGCTGGATCTACTTACTAGGAATTAGTGCTTGTATTTATCGGTGCCCTCTTTTCTTTCTCATCGAAGTGACAGGAGCGTTGTGCTGACGTCTTCATGCTCGAGTACTGGCGCTTAAGTTACCGTGTCTCATATTTTCCATTCGAGTTGACCTATAATTTATCCCGACCTATGTACATGCATCTAGTGAGTCGCTCTTCGGCTTTTAATGTATGCTTCTGCTCGCGTTAAGTAGTATTCTGATTTGATAAGGTCAGCAGTATTTGATATTTTTAAATTTTTTTTTTGCAAGTTGCATAGCGTGGAAGTATTCAACTTGTCGTTCACGTGACTTTGCACGTGTGTCATAGATGTATGCAGCGTGATCCTCCATTTCTGTATTAAATGTGTTTGTACCTCGGACGTTGAGAGGCTTCAGTAGCAATTATGCACGGGGTTTGCTTGGTTCGCTATGAAGTACCATCATCCAATTTTAGTTTGGTAGTGTTAGCGTACATTACGTCCATCATTACGAGGAGTTTCTCGTTACGGCGATGAGAGGTTGCGCTAACAGCCGCATAGTATAACGAATAATATTCGGTTCAAACTATTGTTATGTCTCAGACTGAAGTTCCAAAGACCTGCCTCCTCACCGTATACAGCTTGAATTCATTTCAACTTCTCAATACACTGTGACTTCATCTCGTCGTAAAATTCCGTTCCAGTATCGTCACTCATTTCCGTTTTCCCTTTGAGGCATCACGTGGGCGCTCGCTTGTAAATGTGGTCCTGTGTGTCTCGATTCCGGCAGGGGCATGGAGCTCGCGTGCTGCCCTCGCGCTGACCTGTGATTAGGTGGGGGCACTGACCGGACCGGAGGGGTCTGCATAGTGGGAGGTTGTGGGGTCCGTGGCGATGATGATGGGGATAGTGATGTACTTGGTGGTGATGGTGGTGTTAGTTATGAAGTTTTGGGTTTGGGTGTGTGGTGGGGTTTTTGCTCGTGATACGGCTGTGGTGGGGCGTGCGGTGGTCCTTGATGGTACATGCAGGAGTAACAACCACAATATTTAGTGACAGAAGTGAGTAGAATGGTCAAGCTCAAGTGGAGTGCACGTAAATTTAGGCATGCTTTTTCGGAATGTCTGACATCCATAATTTCAGCCGCTCATGCAATATCAGAGCTTGGGCGGCCAAAATTACCGATATCCAGACTAAAAAGTTAGGCTGGGAGTAGGGGAAATAGAACCTCAGTTCGAAGGTGAAGGTGTGAGTGGGACCAAATAGTGCACAAGAAGTTCAGGCTGTACTCCTGAGAGACTAAGGCACGTGTAGCTCAGATGGACTAATGATGTGTGATATTTGGTGTCGAGTTGAGATGTGGTGGGCGGCTGCAACTGTGTCGCTTAATAGGCTTGTGGTTCTGTCAGGAAGAAAAGTCTCAGTATCCTTTCAGGAATTAGGGAGGAAATCATTCAAGATGAACTGCGATCTGCGGTTTAAAATTGAGCTCAAATAATCGGTACTAGTCTACGCTTTAATTTCTAGCATAGCGGTGAACTAGTGGTTGCTATATGCGAATAAAACTATGTCTTGGAACGCGGTTTTTCTTATCATTACTGATGAAATGAAAGTCTCGTTTTTAACTCTGTCCTGGATTTTAAGCATTTTATCGATGTGTTCTTAATTTTCTAGACGTTAACTTTTCCGACACGAGCTCGTTTGATTTTCATTTACATAGAGTCGACTTAGTATTTGTCCATGTATGGCTGTATTGGGCTGACGTCCTGGTGCAGAGCGGTGGTGTAATGCTAGTGTTGAACCATCCAGGCGCAGTGGCCCTCGGTCGATGAAGCCGTGCCCCAGCCGTCATTGCACTGCACGGCTGTTGTTGCTGCTGCTCTTGTTCTCGTTCTCGTTGTTGTTTCTGGTCTTGATGCTAGTGGTGGTGATGGTGGTACTGCTGTTGTTTCAATTAATATTGCTGTTATTACTGCTCCTGTTATTGCTACTGTTGTTGTTTATTGCTGTGTTGCCGTCTCAATTGTCGCGTTTATTAGAAATACGAACATGCACAGTTTTGCAGTACATTGTTGAGAGAGAAGAGTCAAATGTAGTAGTTGTGGCTCCTACGCTACACCAATTCCAAAACGCCAGGAAGTTACCATGGTTATATGTGACTTAATCTTGTCATTTAGTCCGTACCCTGTTACTTCAGTGCTGCGATGTAATTATTTTACGCGAGCGACAAGTAGCACTAAGCGTGTCGGTCTAACGCCTTGTTCTTGATAAAATAAAATGACCTCTTATCCTGATAAAGGGCCGTTGCCATACCTGGAGGACATCCGAAATAATACAGCATTGTCTTCCTCTTATCGTCTCTGTCCAAACTAGGCTGTACGCGCACAAGCGTACAAAACATGAACGACTCTTTGCCTAATATTTCGTTCATTTGAAAGATAAGCTGGTCCTTATAGGGTCGAAGTAGAAGGTGGAAGCTGTTCCTGTACAGAGCGATGGAGACGGAGCGTTATCCGCCCATTCAACTCCTCTCAGCGGAGGCCTCCTCAGTAAGAGGGAGAAGACAGAACGTGTGCTGTTAGTGTTGCACGCCCTCTTGCTTGGAACTCGTCTTCTCTTTTCCGAAGACGACTCGAGTTTGCACGAATTTCTGTGAGTATCTCTCGGGTATTCACGAGGCTGATTGTTCTGTAATATGATGTAGAAAATAAATTACTCGTTACATTTCATCTAGTATGGTGGAGTCACCAAAATACAACTTATTTCATTCCTTCTTAGACTCGTGTAACGGTGAGGGGCGAATGTCACAAAACTCTTTTAAAGTTCCGTGTGTTCTCCGTCTCGAAAGAGGTTATAATATCATGAAAAAATATTTGAGTTGAGTCCATTAATACCTGCGTGCTTGGGCATCGAGCGCAGATGATTGCTTCGATGAGCCAATTCAAATCGTCTCATTAGTTATGTATATCGAAACGTACGTTGACTTTAACTGATGAAATGATTTTACGCCTTAATGAAATCGTGTTTACATTGTTTCAACCGGCTTCGGTTCTGAATAATAACACTAATCATGGTGCTATTTGAAGAACACGTGTAAACAGGAACGCATGTCAGAGTGGACATTTGCTCAATAGACAACTGGGAGAGAATATGTTGGATGAACAATATTTGTGAGAACGTTTATGTGCATCAGGAAAAATTGGAAATATATTCGAATGGCTTGACTTGTCTGAATCAAGTTTCTTCACAGATATTCTTACTTTTTTACGTGTAGCATTTGATCCACTTCGGATGAGGGAGAAATGTCTGAAGCTTAAAATGAACACACTCCTTACATTAGGTTGCTTCACAGTTAGGTAACTCTAGAGTTAGGTTAGGTTTCAATTTTGCGACCCTTTTTGTGTTAAAGCTAGACATGGTTCCTTCGTGCCTGTTTTTTCTCTCTACTCGTATTGAAGGGCTTAGTCACTTTAATTTATGAAATTGAAGGTTTTCTTAAACCCACCCAAAATATGAGAGTTGACTTGATAGCAAACTATTACGTAAGAGTAACATGAATTCATTGGTACTACGGTGGCCCAATACGCGAGGAACGTGTTCATGCGTTCGCTTCACCATCTTCTATTTATCCAGATAAGGTCTCGCGGTTACCACTTCCCTACTTATATTTTTGAAGCGACGGATTGCACGCTGTATCTCGCCTTATGTCAATGAAAGCTTACCTAAACGGGCTGTGAGTCAACTCTTGAGCACATGTTGTGGTGCGAGGCTGTGCATCCATGCGGTGCTGCGATTACTACTGTTGTTTAATGTGCGAGAGACATCTTGTTTCTTGACTGGGATTGTGTGCAGTGTGCGTACACTGGCGCTGTGGTGTGCGTACACTGGCGCTGTGGTGTGCGTACACTGGCGCTGTGGTGTGCNGTGTGCGTACACTGGCGCTTCAGTGGGCGTACAGTGGCGCTTCAGTGGGCGTACAGTGGCACTGGAGTTTGCGTACATTGGCGCTGCGGTGTGTGTACACCACAGCTACGCACACAACACAGGAGCACGCGCAGCTCAGCGGTGGGCGCATGCATGGCTGATAGAGAAGCAGCAGGGCTGGTGGGGGCCGCAGCACGCCCTGTACACGTGGGTCTTTGTTGACTGCCTCCTGCATTGGTGTCGTGGTGGCGGCGGTGGTGACGCGTTATGTTGGTCCTAACATTCGTACTAGAACAGCGCGGAATGAGAATGGCTTTCAAAAGTCGAACTTAGACAAGCATTTGAATTCTGGACCAAATTCACAGTTCCAGCTCTAAATTTATGACATGCCCACGTGTGTCAAAGACTTTTGCCTTCGCATGCTTGGTAGAGTCACCTGGAGGACATGCGCTGTTGAACTTATTTTCGTTGCTACTCCTGGTCTAGGAGACAAGGTTTCTGTATTCTGTTGCTTATTAAAATTTTACTCTTCGTTATTTACTCAGTTTCATCTCAGGGAATCCTGTCGCCACTTCTTACATTTTGTTCGTAATAATTTTCACATTAGTGTATACCTTACTTCTGCGATTGGAAATGCTTTTACATCACAAAAATTGCCGTACACTGGTCTATTCTGTCGGCTGTTTCACCTCATTACTGACATCATTGCTCGGTCTCCTCTTTGTCACATCTACATACATGAGCTGTTGTAGTTGGGACCTAATTTGGTCACCTACATTTTACCGCGATACGTTTGTTCATCAAATAATTTTTTGTTCCAAACTTGAACATTATCGTTCCCTTACTTCCATACTGAAGTCCTGCTTCAGGTGTAACTAAACTGCGTGTCTGACAGTTGAATTACTCTTATTTTTAATCAGAGAGAATTGCATCTCTCCAGTTGTTTCACCAGTCATCGAATGAAACAATTAGAAGTTTTTTTTTGTTACAGTGGTGCAGGTAATTCTCGTGCACCCACTTCTTTGTGCACGCGCGCTCCCAGCCACAAGCTGCACTGCCACGGAGCCATGCCACGCTTTGTTGGGGTTGGTCGTGATGTCTGCCTCCGCATGACGACGCAGCTGCTCACACTTCTGCCCAGAGAGCGAACACAACTTGTGTCCTTCATGATTATTATTCAGAGGCCGGTATGGCTGTCCCGTCTTACTCTGCTTGCTAGTGTCGATTTTGTGGTTCTGCAGTTGATGATATTGCCGCTACTGTAATTATTGTGTCGCTTGGAACTCAACGTGCTTCATCCAAGCTCATTTACCAGCCCTTGCAGCGCACTGCTAACACTGTGACGCATGAGAACTGCACGGCATACTTTTCATGAATTCACTGCCGGCTGTGCGTGCGCGGACCAAGTACGCTCCGTACGGCAGGTGGTCTCGCCTCAGTTGCTTTCAGGCGTACAGGTCGTTGCTCCATCTCTCCTCTCCTGAACTTTTTATTTCCGTATCCGAGTTTCCTTTCTTTCTGCTTCATCGTGACGCGTACGGTTTAAATTTTCAGCCATTGTTCCATTGTTCTTACGGGAACATTAGTCTGTGCATTGTAATACCGAGGCTAGTAATGCCTGATAATTGTGATACTAATGACCGTAATAGTATCATAATAGTAAGATGTGGGATTTTTGTGAATGTGCATCACATATAACACGAGGAACACGTGTAATTGCCCTTCAATTTTGTCTTCTCTTTGCTGGTATCATGTCCTGATCTCGTCAGATTTACCCCTTATTCCTTTTCTTTCTAAGCGGAAGCTCTGCATACCTGCGCGTCTTCAGCACATCATTTTCATTTTAGGCCAGGGGCTCTTACAGATTTTTATCTCACGGCTTACTTTCGTCTATACTGTGTGCGCACCTGATGTTCTTCCGACGTATTTGGATTAATTTTGTGTCGTGACGCTCAGTGGTCTAAGTACAGTTTTCTTCCTTTTATCATCTTTTATCTTCTTCTTGCGTTACTAAACTGCTCTCACTTGGCTGGCTTGCGTACAGGTCATTGGCCCGCCTCTCCTCTTAGTGTACGTATATGTGTTCTTTTGGTTCTCACATTACAGTTCTCGGCGTTTAGGTTCTTCCTTCATATGAAATCTCGTTTCATGGAATTGACTCAGTTTCCTCGTCGCTCTGGCGTGCTCGATGTCGTGCTCTGTTCCATGTTTTCCTCTCTTTGTCTGCCGGTTCCGACAATCGTACTCTCAGGTCACTGCTCCATCTCTGTTTTTCGGCGTGCATTCTCTCTTTTTATCGGGTGTAGCTAAACTAGGCTTACCGCTTCTGCCTTGTAATGCGTAGTTTTTAGAGCCTCTTCTGAGGCGGACAGAACAGGTGGCTGCTCGTACCGTTTACCGAGCCTTGTGCCACCTGAGGTCTGCATCGGAGTTCCCTTTTGACCTTACAATAGCATTCAACACTCTGGCTTAAATGACGAATTCGTCGAAAGTTACTTAAGCTTATAGTGACTTCGCAAAGCAGATCAAGATCACTTCTTCTCTGCACTAAGTGGCGAAAATATCGACGCAACGGAGTAGCTAAACCGAGCGTCAAGCATTAATTCTTAAATGGCACCAGCTCGCAGTTTGTTGATCCAGTGGAGCATAAAATGAACTGTGAAGCTGATGTCAGATGTTGAATTCGCTCGTGGATAAAGTTAGGATAAGGGTTAGTTTATTGAATAGCTACATTTCGACCAAGCGTAGTTGAACTACTAAATTGTCCCGTCCGCCTTTACGGCTGCGTCTTCATTTATATTGATGCAACAACACGGTGTCCTATTATTCGTTTCAGAAAACGTTCAAATATTAAGTTCAACTACGAAATTTTCTTAGTTTCCTATTTTCGTAGCCTATAAACACTCGAGTGGAAGATTCTGACCAACGTTATTATGGGTTTTTGAGTGTAGTACGTGAACTCCCTACACCGCTGAGATGCCATGGTGCCTTATTCAAGATCGTCTACCTCGCTTGCCCAGCCCTGGTCGCTGAAGCGCGTACCCTTGCACTGGTTCCATTAAGCGTGTACCTGCTCCAGCGCTGCACCCCGCACCGCCTCTTCTGGACTCCGGAAAACCTTGGACTGCGGTGGCAGAGAAGGATGATGCCTCGTGGTGCTGCTGCCTCCAGTTCACAGGACCAGACTAAACCCAGCCACTGTTTCTTCTTAGAGATATTAATACGGAGTCCATTTATTTTCCACTCCCAGTTATTTTGAAAGGGAACCGGAAATACTAACGTCAGATGTTCTTCCATTATATTCAAAGTTCTCGCCCCTCAGAAACATAGGATCGGCAACCGAGTCAGGTTAGTTGGGTAGGTCTATCGTATGCTGTGGAAACGCGTTAGGTTTTCTTAGCTTTAAATTGCCCTTCAGGATTTTTATCTTTCGTGCCCATTTTACTTCGTTCAGTTTTCACTTCTTCGTTCTTTTTTTATTTTTCTTCTTCTTCATTCATAAGTTGCCATACTAAATGGTCTTTTTCTTTGCTCCCTTGAGGTCGTGTTTCATGTGACCAGAGTTTTAAATTAACACAAATATTAAAAGTAATAATAAAAATAAAAACAATTTTTGTAATGATTAGGCAATTTTCATGTTTTTAGTAATTTTTGTCAGTGATCGAATATTGCGAATTGGACTCCTTCACTCTAATTTTTTCTTGCTGTGCGTTAAAGGACATCAGAACTGCAAATATCTCGCCGTTTTCAGTGCCTCTGTCGAATTTTTTGTGCGTTCTTTTATTACCGCCTAGTTCGTTATTTGGGCTTATCATGTCCTAGGACCGTGAATCGCGTGCTCGACGTGCCTCCTCCTTGAGTTATAGTGCAGGGATTTGCTTCTCCGTTAATCAATCTATGATCAACATCGTGATCGAGGGCCAAAGCTGTCTGAAAAGTGTTCGGACTCAACTTGGAAATGCTAATTTTCAAAGACGGTACTGATGATGCCCAACTTCACATAATTGAAAGGTTGATCTATTCTCACTTCATTTCTGCTTACATGGTAAGACTTAAATATGGTGGAAGATAACACTGGTGAGGGTAGCACAATCGGCGTATGACACGATCATGCTTCAATTTTTACACTTTTTCAGTTCGGGCTTTAAGCAATATAGGCAAATGCGACTCGCTACTGTAAAATCTCATGACGTAGACCCTACGCATGTATGGACCGGCAGCAAACAAGCAGATTTGCACCGTTCTGAAGGCCAGAAGGCGGCGCGTCTCTCACGATCTACCGCTTTCAAGGGCAGGCAAGCAGTTCGCTAAAAGTGTACTTAGCCGAGGCGCTTACTGGCGCGTCGTAGCTGCGCAGTGTACCCACCGCGTCATGGCTGACTACGTTTCGAAGTAGTCTTCTGATTTATGTTCCTGGCAGCCTTTACCTTGGCAATTTTTCATCTTGTATTATTCAATTAAACGTGTGGGTCACATCATACCTGAGGGATTTGCTCAGTTTTAACTTTTTGTGTAAGAAATTGCAACATGAACGTTTTTTTTGTACTTCTTCAACGGGAGCCTGAATCACCGTTGCACATTTTGAAGCATTTTTTTGTTTATGTGGAAAATTATGACTTAATTTTTGGCTGATAGGCAACTAAGAGAACCAAAAAAGACTAAAGGTTATTAGAATATTTCTTGTGTGCTCGTATGTGTATGAAATACTGGAATCGAAACTTGTCGTTCATATACATTTAGACCGCTGAATGGTTCACTTTGCTGCTCGAAAGCTCTATTGTTTTGTGTTGCACGACCAGCTCAGTAACTGTAGTTGCAGTTTTTGTTGCGGGTCCTGTAGGTTGTAATGAGCATGGATTGAGATCGTTTTGTTCGCTGCCAGAGCTGCGAGACTTTCTGCGTTTCGTAAGTCAAGCTAGGCCTTTATAATATAATGATTAATTGGACGAGGGCGTTTAATGAGGAAGGTATTAAGGTTTGTACTCAACTTGAAGAAAGTAAT